>JASTWL010000776.1:0-81442 GCA_035220575.1 Temnothorax rugatulus | reverse complement strand
TCACGTAAACGCGTGAAACGGGATCGCACCTCGACAGCGCTAGACTGTCGCGTCGCGACGGCTAAGTTCGGATTGCCGCTTCGCGAAAATATTCCAAGTCCCCACGAGATCGGAGCAGAGAGCTCTTGGGATCCCGCGTGTCCGTTCGCTGTCGTGGCTGGAGGACGATTCCTCGATCGTTCGGCTCGGCTGAGCCGGCTCGCCGCGTGGGGAACGATCCCACTCTCGTCGCGTGCACGCGCCTGTCTCGCACTTGGCCACATCTGGGCTGCTATTCTCGAACTCGCTCGCAGCAGAAGCGTATGCGCATGTGCCCATTTTCGAGTACTCGAATTGAAAAGTATATTCTCGAGAAGAATATGCGTATACTAAACGGAGCGAATACTTAAGTTTTTACTCGCAATGCAACGAGTGGGTAAAGGTATTCGCTTCCTACATTGCGAATACGTTTCTTGTAGAAAGTTGGTGGTATAATCTTAACCTTACACGTGAAAAACAATATTTATGTCGTTATCTCAATAATGAACTTTATTAATCAAGCGTTTATTTTAAATGAACTGGAGGCTGCCGAATTGCAGCAGATAGAAATCCTCGTATAATACGACGAAGAACGTGACCCTTTCCAATTAAGCGAAAAGAAATTTGTAAAAATATATCGGCTGTCAAAAAGATTAGCTACTGAATTTATAGAAGACGTGCAGCCTTATTATACAAGGAACAAGGGTATCTGCTTTGAGCACAAATAGAAAAGTAAGAAACATATGCCTTGAAATTTACAACATAACTATATTTACCAATTAATTAATTCTTATTTCTTTGATTGTACGTTATGTTTTGTGTTGCAAAGGTACTTACTGCATTACGTTATTTGCGAGTGGCAGTTACCAATTAGATATTGGCCAAAATTTAAATAGTGCTGTAAGCCAGTCTTCGGTGTCACGAAGTATACACGAAGTTATTAATGCCGCAAACCGTCCAGAAGTTATGGACAAAGGATTAAATTTCCTCGTACTGTGGCAGAACTACATCATTTGCGTAACGAGTGTTTTATATAATAGTTATTAGTAAATTGTATGTCATTATTATATATTTATATTATATCTGCAATATATTATTAAATATTAAATATGTTTTATTTATTAATATATAAAATGAAATGAAGTGGCATAAATCAAATTGTCTCAATATTTTTGTACAGATTTTACCACAGTCACAGATTCCCAGGGGTCTACGGATGTATCGATTGCACACACGTTGCAATATACCCGCCAAAGATTAATGACCCGCTTTACCCAGAACATGCATACGTTAATCGTAAAGGATATCATTCGATCAATGTACAATTGGTAAACTAACTGTACATACATGCTAAAATTGTTGTCTAGTAACTTTTGATTTTTATGTATTCTTTCAATGAATAATAATTAATATTTGTTTTTCAGATATGCGATCACAGATTGAAAATCCTGAACATCAATGCACGATTTCCTGGCAGCACGCATGATGTGTATTTGGAATAACTGTAATGCTAGGCAAGCAGCGGAACAGATCTATAGAAGATTTGGGAGAAATACTTTCTGTTTACTAGGTACTCTCATATTTCATGTGGTCTATTGTGAACAGTATTCATATGCATGAATTGCAGAATTATTAGTACTATGATTTTTCCATTTATTTATGTAGGAAACCAAAAAATGAAAAATATAAGTCACTTATATTTGGTTCAAAATTATAATAATTATTGATTTTATTTGCAGGTGATTCCGATACCCTTTGCGCCCATGGTTATTAACGCCTATTGCTAACGCACAGCCAATGAGTGCAGAGGCTCGGTATAATGAACGACAAATGGGCTGTCGTTCTTTAATCGAACAGTGCAACGGCCGTTTTGAAATGAGGTTCCGCTGTTGTTAAAACATCGAGTTTTAACACTATGCTCCTGATGTAGCGTCTAAAATTATTAATACCTGTGCCATTTTGCACAACATTTGTATTACAAATAACATGCCCGATCCTCAGCCATAGAAGGAGACGACGACTAGATTTTGGCATGTACGAAGAAGATGCTAATGAAGTAGTTGAGGAATTAGGAATGCTCGTAGAGTGAATGAAGAGTTAGCAGCAGGACGACTACTGCAAACGCGAATTATTAGAAATTATTTTAATTAAAACAATGCAGTAGTAGGCTTAAAATAACTGCAGTTAAGTTTACTGTAAGAAATAATTTTATTTACAAAGCTTATGTTCTAAGATGTACATTTCATTACACAAGTGCTATTTATCAATTTTTGCTTATAAATGTGTAATATTTTTATGTAGACATGTAGAGAAACAAAATTTAATATATTTACTAAAAGAAAACTAAGTGAACTTAGATATTAAGAAAGTTTTATCTAATTCCCAAGGTAGCAAACACACGTTATTTCACGTCAGAATGATGTCACTGTGACGTCAAATGACGTTATTTTGATGTCAAATAACGTGCGTTTGTCACCTGGTTAAGTACCTTTTTAAAATAAAAATGTATTTTGAGAATTACAAAAAACTCTTCTCCTGAGTATACAAGTATGATCTGGTATGTATTGTTTATCACATTGTATTATCACATCTCAGTCTTACATACGAGTATCAAAACATGGTAACTTTTTTCGGGTGCTTTCCGGCAACCGTTTCCTTACAAACAATGTGATACTTTATTATTGCAAGAGACCACACTAAATTCTTACTCTTTAACGACAATTAATTGCACACATACAAAGGCTGTACGTATTGTTACTTAAACACTTTAGTTTTATGCAATAGTATCACAACTAAACCTATTTTTGGTACTTTTCTAATAATATCCTTTGGTAATAAACTATGTTATTTAATTGTACACTGCAATCGAGGACGCACAATGTATACTCTTTAACAGTGGTTATTTGGACACACATAAAACAACTGTAATCGCAGTTAATAACCACAACATAAACGTTTATGAAAATATTCTAACAAATTAAATTAAAAGTAGTACTAGCTGCAATAACTTATTATAAGAAGAGTTTTCCTTGTATAACATACATATGCCAAGCTAACAAAGAAGTCAATGTTAATTTAAGACATTTGGCATCTTTCTGCGGCCGAGGCAATGCGTTCCTTAGCCTCTGCACATCTAGCTATATATTCGAGTTTTTGTTTATAATACTCTTGTTTTAGTTTATAATCTTTATTAGCAATATCAACTAGGTTATCAGAAGCTTCTTTAGTCTGTTCTAATTTCCGAATTGCAAAAGGCTTTTTACCTTGTGTTTTAGTACATTTAGCCGTACTGTGGCCCCTGGTACCATTTACAACAGCATCACTTTCAATATTATTGTCTTTCTTTTTTCCCATCGCATCGAATGTGTTCTCTTTATTATCGTTTATGTCTACTAACATTGATTTTTTCACGGTGTCATAGTTCTCTTCAAGGAATTCTATGTCGTTGTCAAATGCCATTGTTTTTAGGGTTGTACTGTCCGTATCAAAATATTCCACTTCCTTGATAATTACATCATCATCCTATACATATGTTCCACAATATTTATTCATACACACATATCTACATATAGTTATGGTTTTACACTTCATATATATTACAGTGTACATAATACCTCTTCGTTAAGCTGCATTTCAGTAGTTGACTCTCGTGAAGTGGAATGTCCATCCGTTAGATTTTTGGGGATCAATGACATGACTTTTTCTTCGTCCGGTGTAAGAACTGTTGTACATAGTTCTCCACCTCCTGTTTGACGTCTATGAACGTTAATTTCTCCTTGCTTTGATTTGCTTCGGGACCGAAAATCTTGCCAACACTATATAAACAAATTGTTCCTAATCAAAAAGTATTATTTACATTACGTACTGTAATAATAATAATTTTAATTACCTTGCGCCATGCCTTCCAATTTTTTTCGGCACCGTTACAAGCATTTAAAATTTCAGCAATTTCTTGCCACAACTTTGCAGCATGATCGACCGTGAAAGTTTTCGAAAACTTGCCACTTACGAGATTCGGGTGATTCGTCATGTACTCTGTCAGCAAATTACGCTGTTCCTCGCTAATGTTGCCCGATCTCTTCTTCTTCTCACTCTTTATCATTTTATTATTGCTCGAAACCGTGGAATAATTCATAACTGCGATGACAATAACAAAGCTGTAGAAAGCTCGATATATGTAGGTTAAGTAGTAGTTCCTGCGCTGTTGCCAAACCTAATTCGTGTTCGCAAGGAAGCGCATACGTTTGGTCCTTCCCACGTTCCGAGCGCTCGCATCGCCTATTCGAGAATTGCAACTAACGAGCGTGCTCGTATCTCATCCACTCGAAATGCTCGTATGCGCAAACTTGCGAGTGAGTTTGAGAATCGAGCCCCTGGCGCGTGACCAAGCCAAGCGTCCCTGCGCTTGTCAACAACATCTGGCTCGCACAATGCCTCGCCACTGTTGATCTTCGTGGTCGCGCTTTCGCTCCCTATTGTTCTCGCCTCGCGTGTTTACATTCCGACGCTTTCGCTTTGCACAATAGATCGGCTCGCGAATTCCAGGGCTCTATACAATGCAAATACGTCGATTCGCCCGCGCTACGCACAATCACATTCCTCGCTCACATGAGTCCACGCCGTCCGTTCCGTGCTTCCGGCCACGGTTCTCGGCATCCGCTTGATGGATCGCGCTCCGCTTCACGCTGACGCCGTTCTCGCGTCCTCTGATCGCGTCCCCGGTGTCGCGGTCGCACTCCGACCCTCGGATCGCCAGTTCGTCATCCGCCCGTCGGATCGACCTCCCACCACGTGGGTAATCCTTCTGGGCGGTGCACAACTCGCTCCCGTCGCGTTTCGGTCCCGCCGACCCGCGGATCTCTATTTCCCGATCCGCTCATCCGATCGGTCCCCAGCTCGGTTCGCCGGTTCCTCGTCGCGCTCGTGACTCACCCCTGTAAGGGCGTCACGGTCGCGACCTCGGATCGCTAGTTGCCGATCCGGCACTCGGCCGTCGTCGCGGACCTGTCCGTCGTTAATTTTAGGACCCTCTCGACGCGTCCGCATCCTTATTCCTCGGAGATGACCCTCGGATCGTCATCCGAAGATCCGGTGACGTGCCGACGTCGCGCACCCCTCGGTTCGCTCGCCGCGCTCGACCTTCGACCGTCGGTCACGTTTTTTCCCGTGGAAAGTCGCTGGCTCGCTTTCCGGTAATCCGGTGCTCGGCCGCGGTCGCCGATGTGACCTTGACGCATCGCTCGTCACCCTAGTGACGCCGGCACCGCGCTCCCTCGCGCAGGAGCCTCGGCTGGCTGGATCGCTGTCCCGCGTCTCGATTGGTCAAGCGTCGCGCTCAACGTGCGTTTCACGTTGTCCTCGTTACCTCCGTGTCGCTACTCGGTTCGCGGCGCGTCGCGCTTTCGTTATTCGCGATACGCGTCGCTGACCTCGGGTCCTCAATCTTTTCGCAAGTTTATTCGTTTACGCGTGTCACCCGGTCTGACGTTGTATCTCTCGGAAATGAAAAACAAAAACAGAAAATCAACCAGTCCTCCGTTCGGCATTGACTCTACAACGCGCGTCAATCAAAGGCTGTAGCCAAAAGAAAATTCCAGAAGGGTATTAATTGTTCGCGCATCGTCGCGTTGTCGTGATGTCTCTACTATCGGCGAGTCCTTAAGCGTCTCGCTCGATCGCGCATGCTTATTTCTAAGGATTATGTATGCACGTGTATGGTAGGTTAGGAATATATTTCGTTTTTTGTGGTTTCTATGTTTTTTCTCACACGCCCTTATCGATTAATCTTAATTACTGCTTAACACTAGTGTCCTTTATATATATATGTGCGCATAGTCTTTCCATTACTCGGTGTGTGTGTGTGTGTGTGTGTGTGTGTGTGTCTCGTTGTATATACATTTACAGATGTGTGTCGTTCGTGTGTGTCTTTTACATGTGTGTGTGTGTGTGTGTGTGTGTGTGTGTGTGTGTGTGTGTGTGTGTGTCACACCGCTCGTTCACTTCGGGGTTCTCTCGCGCGTCCCGTTGTCCTCGCCGCTCGGCTGTCTCGGCTTCCTCCCCTTCGGCGGCCACTGCTGCTGTAGCTGCTGCACGCCCTCGTCCTGCCTTCCGTTCGGTGACTCGCCGATCGTCACCATTCCCGGGATCGGCGTCAATTCCGGCGGGCCCTTGCGCTGGCTCAGACGCGCCGCATCGGCGCATGTCGCCTTCAATTGCGCCGACGAGTCACGCCAGCCCTGCAAAACGTCGGATTTAGCGTGCGGCTGTAAGGACGGGTCAAGACGAAAAAAATTAAAAGTGTCAGAGAAAAATGGAATAAAAAAAAAGCGCGGACCATGGAGAGAAAAGTTAAGTGTCAGAGAAAAATGGAAAAAAAGCGCGGACCATGGAGAGAACACCCATTTTTCTTTGGAGACTAAAAAAAAAACGCGGACCATGGAGAGAACACCCATTTTTCTTTGGAGACTTTTGACCAGCAACTTCGTCCTAACCTACAAAAAAAAAAGCGCGGACCATGGAGAGACACTTTGCCAAAACCTCCGAGCCCAATGCTCGAGCGCGGACCATGGAGTAGCGCCCTGTGAGTTGCAAAATCTCTAAGCCAATGAGACGCTTTGGGAAATTTAAGACCCAGGCTAGAGCGCGGACCATGGAGTAGCGCCCTGTGAATTGTAAAATCTCTAAGCCAATGAGACGCTTTGAGAAATTTTGGACCCAGGCTAGAGCGTGGACCTTGGAGTAAGACTCTGTGAATTGTAAAATCTCTGAGCCAATGAGACGCCTTGAGAACTTTAAGACCCAGGCTCGAGCGCGGACCATGGAGTAACGCCCTGTCCTCGGGTACCCTGAAAGTCTATAAAAGGCGACCTATCTCGGATCCAGCATAGTCCGCGATTCTTTCTTCGTTCCCATCTAGGTACCCAACAGTTCTGGTGGAAGTGCGCGAGTGTCTAGTGACTTTTCCGACCAATCCGGATCCCGGGTTTGGACAACCAACCGCGAGAGTCTAGTGACTTTTCCGACCAATCGGAATCTAGTAACTTTTCCGACCAATCGGAATCCCGGGTTTGGACAACCAACCGCGAGAGTCTAGTGACTTTTCCGACCAATCGGAATCTAGTGACTTTTCCGACCAATCGGAATCCCGGGTTTGGACAACCAATCAGAATCCCGGAGTTGTAAACGAGCCCAAAGGTGTGTAAAAACTTGAAAATACTTGAACATAACCTTAAAAAACATTGAAATACTTGGAAAAACTTACAAAATATTTAAAACACCCATAAACACTTGCAAATATACTTATAAATTGTCTTTAAATTTTCAGATCGCCATGCCGCGAGCACCTGGGTGGGGCAATAGCCCAAACAGTGACAGTGACAGTGGTAGTGACAGTGCTTCGTCCATGGACGTGCAGTACTTGAGTCCCGAGAACCGGGAAAACCCGACGCCCATTGAGATCCTGTCGGCGTCGTCGTCGTCGTCGTCGTCGTCATTGGACGTGCCGCCGGAGGACGATGGAAGAGGCCGCATCCATCGATGGATTCGGGACTTGAGGCCGACAGCCGTGACTCTCGAGGAAGTGCAGACTCGTGAGTACGAGGTTACCACAGATGTGGACTCTTATATAGCGCTGTGCACGACACTTGAACCGTTCAGGTGCGCCGTAGTGTGCAAGATAGAACTGAAACCGCAAAAAATACTTGTATGCCAGAACACAAAATTAACGCGGTATCTATGTAAACGAAACGACCGTAGCTTCGGAAGACTGCTCGACGCAGACTTCACCGCCGGTGGTGAACACTTTGAGCCAAGAAGTCAGTTTTATGAAACGTGTCTGGCATACATTGATTCGCGACCGCTATACTGCATGTTCCAAATAGACCGCGAGTCGGAAGCGTTCACACATGTCGACGTGAATCAACAGCTGCGAACAGCTGTGGACCTTTTCATGATGCACGTCGTCGCGCGAGCGGCCCGTAAATTGCCCGTAGATTGCGAGACTTCCCGCGCGGGAGTGAAGTACCTTATCGCGGACGTTGACAGATCATATAACATTTTCGAAAAAGACTTCGAAACTTTCGCGAAACTCGTGACCGAACGGTTAAGTAAGAATCTCGCGGACAAGTGCGGAATTGTTTACGTCCGCTTCTACATGGCGGAACACGGATTGCGTCTCACGCGCTACAAGGCGGACGACTTAATGAGAACAATCATCGTCGACAACCATCCACACATCGACATATTGCAAATACACGTGGCCGATGTGTTAAGATGCGTCAACGCGGCCTTGGTGGCGAGACTGACGGGCAGTGGCCCATACTCACTGCCAGGCATATTCAATATGAATTTGAAATTGGGTCAGCGCATAACAAGATACCGCGTTGTGTACCTCAGCGAGTATGGATACTTCGACAACAACGCCGCGTTGTTGAACGATCCCGCGGTGACGTTTGTTCAGGCGTACTGCTCGGCGGCGAAAATGGCGAGAGCGGCGGACTCCGGCTTCGTAGCCGCCTACGTAATATGCCGCGGTTTCCGCGACGGCGGCCCGGAATTTCAGACGGCGCGAAAAAGTCTCCTACAATACCTAAATGACATGGAGCACTACGCCGAGCTGTATGTAGCGCGCCAACAGGCTCTGCGCATAGAGGAGGTTCTGACTTTGGACGCGAGGCGCCCGAAGAACACCATACTGTCGGACGCGGTGCGTCGCCACCGGGTATTCGAGGGCGGAGCACTGACAGCCGCAACTAGAGCGCTCCTTGACAGCGGGGTCGTGTACAAACTCAGCAACTGGGCACGACACGTGCAGCGATGCACAGCGATAGAGCGACAAGTTCTCTACGACGCGGGAATGTGCGAGTATGAGGGCTTTAACGAAATGACGTGGGTAGTACCCAGTTTCGTTAATCAAACCATCCACGCCGACTACCGGTTAACGTACGCTCTACATGGTGCCGCCAGGATACACAATTACGAAGTCACATGGCAAATGATGCGAAACGGCACCGAGGCTGCCTCCGTACACCGAGGTTTGATTGTGCTCAAGCCCGTGTTTGAACTCGACTACTACATGTACCCACTCTACAGTTCGAACGTGAAGTTGCCACACATGAATTGCATCCGCCATCAGTGGGCGGTAATGCACGCCGTCGACCAACTAGCGTACGGCGAGGACAGAAACACGCCAACGCTGGACGACGACGTACTTGTTATGAAGTATTTGATGGCGTCTTACGCGTCGTACGCCTATAAACATTTTGTGAAAAAAGACGTCAACGACGACGACATAGCAGAAACGGCCGTGGATTTCTTTCTAAATGACACCGAGGCTTTCAAACTCGCGACACTGATGAACCAGTGGAAGGACTTACCGCGCACAAATCGAAACGCGATGCGCGTAACGGACAAGCCGTTCAAATAGACCGGGAGCCAGCGACAAAAAACATGTGTGATCGGCAACACGACGAAACTTTTTGGGACGATAGCCGGTGTCATGTGGAACACGAAAACGCAAGTATGGCGGGCTGGAGGTGTCGCCTTTGCGCAGCGTAATTTTTTGAATGTGTTAAAAAAACTGTGCTTTTGGATAATGGGCACCAATCTGATTCTTGTTTTATATTGTTTATTTGTGAGCAAAAGTACGCGGGCCGTATGCGCCATACCAATGCCGGGTCGCAAACAGTCCGCCATACTGATGAGAACGTGTCATTTTTTTTATGCGATGTTGAATTTCGTATACCAAGCTAATTTTTTGTGGAGAGCTAGATTTTAATTGTTTATCAACGAATATGAACATGCCATACCGTTTCGGCGTCTCTGAGTACTCGCCATACTGACGCAAAGGCGTCATTTTTTTCACTAGTGCATGTATCTTAGACACCAGTATGGCGGTTTATTTTTATGAAGATTATGCTAAAACGTGACAAGTGGTGCACCGCCATACTGATAGTAGGTATCTAAAGTGGCGCCATACTGGACAAAATTTTTTTTTTACTAGTTTCATAATAACATTGGTAAGTGTTGTAAAATCATCCGATAATCTGTTATATTTATGAAAAGGTGAAGTAAGTATATTTGCAAATTTGTAAGACTAATCAAGAATGTTTTATTAAAAAAAATAAAATACAGTATTCAGCATAATACAAAGGTTTTTTAAATCACTCATCATCCTCATTAGATGTTTCGCCTCCATCACTTTCTGCATCTGACTCTACGTTGTAGTCAAATTTATCCAAATCCGTGGCTTCAAATTCATCCAAATCCGTGGCTTCATCGATATTACTGTCATCTGATACTTCTTTCTCTTCATCAGAATCTTCATCTGTGTCCTCGTCAGAGCTCAAAGTTTCTGTAAATTTAATGAATCAGTGATATTGATTTATGTAATTATTGAGTGAATGTCAAAGTAACAGTGATAAGTATTATTTTAAACTTTAATTAACATTTTTTAATAGTTTTTCCAATGGTCTTTTTTTTTTTAATTGTATAAAATGTAGGTACTGCCATCGTATAAGAGTTAATGTGACCTTTCCAAATGATAGGAAATAGTTATTTGTGCAACAAGTGCCGTAAGATGAAAATTCCCGGGTGCGGAGTTGACGCACGAGCCGAAGGCGAGTGCGGCCACCGCACCCGGGAATTTTCATCTTTACGCACGACTTGCACACCCTATTTTATGTCGCAAGTGCGTGGAAAGTGGTCTATCACGCACGCGTAGCGTGCGCAATGGGCCACTTTCCATGCACGTGTGACATAATAGTATATTGTGCACCAAGGGGCGAAAGTAGCGTTTTTCAAACTCGTGTGATTTGCCGCCCGAGCCTTCGGCTCGGGCGGCAAACTTCACACTCGTCTGAAAAACGCTACTTTCGCCCCTTAGTGCACACGATATTTTTCACATTACCTTTACGGAAAGTTCGACTTCCATGTCTAGAGAGAGGCGAGAGTGGTCAATTTCAAGCCAGGACTTACTTTCCTCCCTAGGGCGGAAAGTGGTTACTTTCCGCCCGCTATGCCGCCCTGGTGTGAAATTGGCCGCTTTCGCCCCTCTCTATAGGCATGGAAAGTCGAACTTTCCGTGGAGGTGTTGTGAAAATATCTTTTTATATTTACTTTCGTCTTCATTTGGTTGGTCATTGTCCTGTTGCTCTGTCTCTTCATCGTTCAGATTTTCAATTACTATTTCATTGATTGTAGTTGGCATTGCTTTACCGTTGAACCAGTGGAAACTGTAAATGCCTTCCGACAATTTCCAACCGTAACTTTCAGGATTACCAAAAGTTGATGGGAACTGTAAATGTGCATTGCACCAAATGTTGCTAACGTACAGAACTCTCATCAACTGTTGAAATAATTCTGCTTTGCATGGTGGTATGAGAGTGGCATCAAAATTCTTTATGCTTCTTTCGAATGACTGATTACTGTTCTTCATACTGTATGATTTCAAAAATAGAGCCAATCTCACTTCATTCACGTCGTTTATATGCTGGTGTCCATAGAGTCTGCAAAAATTTACCATATTCTGTACCGAGTACTATTGTTTTTTGTGGCATACACATTATATGGGGAAAAACGTACCTGCAGACAAATTCCTCCAGCAAACTGAAGCTTTCCTCACGTTCTTCGAACATGTTAATGAAAGCGTCCTGATATTTCTCATTCGCTAAAAGTATTTGGAAAGGTTTCTTCTTCCCTTTGCGATAGAACGCTGGGGTATAATCGCATCCGGTCATTGCATGAAAGCCTGCCAAAGACCGGCACATTTTGTCGCCTAATTCATCATGTATTTTATTGACATTGATATATCTTTGTGTGTTTCCTGAAACATGGTAACGATTCAAAATTATTAGCAGTTATAATAATGAGCAACAATTATTTGCATACAGATTAGTGTTGACAACTTTGAATACCTGTGCCAAAACGCAACTAAATATGCAACTGGGTTTTCAAGTTACACATGTTTGCTAACATAATGACAAGCACATCTGTATCAGAGCATTGAATAACGACATTAGACTCCGATTGAACTTGACACAAATGGTAAATCATTTTCGTGTCGGCTTCTTCATGGCCACAACAAGACAATTCTTCTTCAACTGTTCTTGTGACATGACTGTTTTCTACAATATATTTGTAGCATTTGTCAAAGTTAACATATACAACTTTTCGTCCTATTATGTCAACCGCATCGTCACTCATCCAGTGTTGGAGCAGGAACTTGACTAATGCCATCTTGAATTTATCATTTCGCAATTCAGAACTGAAATTGCTAGGTCTAACTTGCTCACTACCGTGTATCAAAAAATTACTGGAGAAACTGTCTCTCAACGCATGCTCCGTTGCCTTTATCGATGGTTCTCTATATTCGTCGAATGCAATGACTACTTCAGAAACGTGACCAGAACAAACTGTGGACAGATATTTTAATGACACATTCCCAAAAGTCGCTGGGACTTGCTTCATTGCGTGGAATAGGAAGAATCCATCAACAACTTTAATGTCGATCGATTGAGGCTCATCATGTACTTGTACTGTAGCCTCCAGTGTCGCAGTTAAAACAGCTTTATCTGTTTTATGGATGATCCCTTCGATGTGGCACATGGACAATGGTACAGGAGTCAGTGGATACGTTAAAACCTGTAGAAAAATGTAATAGGAAACGTAGATAACATTGACTAATGAATTTCCAAACTATTTCTAATGTCTTTATATTAAACAATACCTTTCCTATGTCAATTTTCTTTTCAATTGATATTCCCAGAAGTCGTCCAAATAAATTCTTCTGTATCTTTACTTCTGTTACTTTATCGGCGACGCAAATCCTTCTTTTCTTTGCAACTGAAGTGAAGTTCTTTATCTGGTTTTTTTTTATTTTATACGTCTGAAATGCATTTTCATTCGCAGCACAACTGTTGATCATATTTATCCGCATTTCATGTCCAGTTGATTCAACAGAAGTAAGAAATAGTTCGACTTCTTTGGGTGCAGCTTCGCCAGTTGCTATATTATACAATAACTCCTCATTGAGACTTTCATCAAATGGATTCACCCTAACGTTCAGTCCACTTATGAATTCTGCAATCTGAATTCGACTTCTGTTTATTCTATCTTCCTTCAAGTCATTTGTTACGCTTTCAACGTTCGACAATCCCACCTGTTCCAGTAGGTTTGTACATATTTCAGCTCTAAGTGCAAAATCAACAGTCCACCTGTAAATTGTTGACAATAATTACACCACGATCAAAATAAATCATGACATGAAAGTGATTAACAAATGAATTAAAAATTGCAATTAGTATTTCGCTTACGTAAGTGAAAACGTGTACTCACCTCGTGCGCGCTTTGATTGAATTGGTGAAATGACTGATTCCTGTCAATGTTCTGCCAGCATCTGCATTAATAGTCTGTTCTACCACCAAATCGGCGCCTTGTCTCGAAAAACTCTTGCTCGTCCGTTTAATGCCCAAATAGCCAGCTTTGAAGTCCTCAAAAAGATCTGGATGGGTTTCTGCTACCTTCATCAAGTTGTCACAATATCTGATGAGCCAACGAGCGTAGTTGACGTGGTTGAACGGAAAGAGGATATTGTTTATCTTTGGCAAAACATATTTCATTAGCTCGAAGTCGCCGGTACGTACACTTCTGTTGAACATCAAATAATGATCTATGAGGTTCATGTATATTGTGTAGTATTGCGGTGTTTTCCCATGCAGACCCGCGAGCGTTTCCTCTTTGAAGGCGAGGTACTGTTCGATGAGCTGCCGCAGCTCCACATTGTCAATTGTATTGTCCGTGAAACGGCAGCGTCTTTAAATACGCGATTAGAGAATCGCGAATTTGCACATCCTTCTTTCTAAGGAAGAACTTGAAGTGTTCAATTTTCAAACTTAGTGACACCAGCACGTGCAGTCTCTTTGCTCGATTAAAATTTTTGGCAGACAAAAATCCTCTAACAGATCCTGCAACTAACAAACCACTTTCAACATAACATAACATTAGTCAGTCCGCAATTTTCTATGAATGAGCCAACTGCCTTTAAATAAGACATTTCTATGTGAAAAGGTCCGAGATGAATAAAAAGTCGGTGAAAATCATCTTTGTGCATAGACTGCAATTGCATTGCCATTTTTGCAATTGCGAGGTCATAAGTAACTGGTATATATTTTTGCTTGCACTCATCAGCAACTTGAATTGCTCGTTTCATGGTTTCCATAACAACGGATGGGTCTGTCGGGGACAAATTGATCGGCGGCAGGTACGACACTTTCTGTGTTTTGAAAGTATCATTTAACATTTTGGCATTAAAGCCGACCCACATTGGTGTCTTGATATTTAAGGCATGGGAAATCATCCATACGGCATCGATCATTTTCACTTCTTTCAAATTAGCTGGAGTAACGTTGCCATCATACAAGTCCACAGGCCGGAGTTGTCCAACGTATTTTAATTTTTTCGCGAAAGGCTCTACATCTGGCATTATTACATCAAACGTTCGTCGTCTTTTCCCTCGACTGGCTGCATCTTGGATTTCAACTTCTTGAGCATTTCCGTCGTTGTCTTCGCAAATGTCCTGGTAAATTATTCCAACTGTGTCGTGAAGTGTCTGCTTTCCAGTAGCAGTGTCAACGAATCTATCAAAGTTATCAAACGCAACGCCTGTATGCAAATCACCTTTCAGCGTGATGTTACTTGAACACAGTAAGGATCTGCTGGTGCTGGTGTACGCGGCCTCGGTCTCTAATTCTTCGACAACACTGTACGAAACACAGTGCCCCAACTTGTTAATGATGTTCAAAACTTTTTTACTGCTTGTGAGGCTTTTCATAGCCATTCCAAGCACAATTTGTTTGGAGGGTTTTATTCTGCCTCTTGTCGCATAAATGAGATCGGATGCTAACGATTCACTGCGTAATTCCGTTTCCGAGTTATTTTTTTGCCGATAACACAGGACCACAAAAAAAAATCGATGAAAGGTTCCTTTGACCAGACCAGGTGTATTATATGTTTTTGGGGTCGCTGAACATGAATCTGAAGTCCGTTTTGCTCCATCACGTCAGGATTTTTTTCTAACCTCAAAAAACATGGCGGATTTTATGTGGCAAACAAACTTTTTTAAATATTGACGAATTTACTTAAATCTTGGTATCCAGGGGTTTTTGGGGTCGCTGATTACAAATTTGAAGTCAGATTTTCAAAATCCAAAATGGCGACTCAAATATGGCGGTCGAATTTTTAAAATATGATTTAATTTTTATAAAACTTGGTATCTAGGGGTTTTTGGGGTTGCTGATTACGAATCTGAAGCCAGATTTTCGAAATTTAAAATGGCGGATCCAATATGGCGGTCAAAATTTTGAAAAATGTTCAGAACTCGATGAAATTGTCCGTACAGAGATTTTTGGGGACGCTAAATCGAAATCTGACATCAAATTTTTAAAATTCAAAATGGCGGATCCAATATGACGGTCAAAATTTTGAAAAATGTTCAGAAGTCGATGAAATTGTCCGTACAAAGATTTTTGGGGACGCTAAATCCAAATCTGACATCAAATTTTCAAAATTCAAAATGGCGGATCCAATATGACGGACCGAGATTCGAAAAACAAGAGAAAAGTTCGATGAAATCGTACATTATTACGTTTTTGGCGTCGTTGAATCCAAATCTGTTTACAAAGTCATAAGCTCATTTAAGAGTAGTGAGAGCCGAGGGGACTCACATAAATCAAGCACCCCGATCAGTGAGAGGCAAGGGGACTAACGTTAATCACACACCTCAAACAGTGAGAGGCAAGGGGGCTCACTCAAAACAAGTACCCCGAAGGAGAAAGAAATCTACCACGTCCACGTCGTTTTCTCTGGGTCATGCTGAGAGTAGAATAAGACAATATTTACCTCTTTGGAAAGTTTCTTTTTTTTAAGAATCTGAATTCTAAGGTGTTGATTTGATGACAGATTCGAATTCAGTGACTTCAAAACATGATATTACCAATTTTATCAAGTTCCGGACCTTTTAACCATTCTAGATGCCATATTTGATTCGCAATCTTGGATATTGAAAATTTGATAACAGATTTGGATTCAACGACGCCAAAAACGTAATAATGTACGATTTCATCGAACTTTTCTCTTGTTTTTCGAATCTCGGTCCGTCATATTGGATCCGCCATTTTGAATTTTGAAAATTTGATGTCAGATTTCGATTTAGTCCCCAAAAATCTCTGTACGGATAATTTCATCGAGTTCTGAACATTTTTCAAAATTTTGACCGCCATATTGGATCCGCCATTTTGAATTTCGAAAATCTGGCTTCAGATTCGTAATCAGCAACCCCAAAAACCCCTGGATACCAAGATTTAAGTAAATCCGTCAATATTTAAAAAAGTTTGCTTGCCACATAAAATCCGCCATGTTTTTTGAGGTTAGGAAGAAATCCTGACGTGATGGAGCAAAACGGACTTCAGATTCATGTTCAGCGACCCCAAAAACATATAATACACCTGGTCTGGTCAAAGGAACCTTTCATCGATTTTTTTTTGTGGTCCTGTGTAATTATAACCCCTCAAAATTGTCTGATAAAAGGTTTTCAATAATGCAGGAATGTCACATTCCCCCGCAATCAGATCCGCAGTTGTCATTTTGTTGGGAAGTTTGCGTTTGTCCATTTTAAGAATAAGTGTTCTCAAAGTAATTGCTGCTCTATGTATCTGATCTTCCCTTTGCAATTCATCGAGGTTGCTGATTGTTGTAATATCGTATGGAGCAACAATGGTTTTCCCATCGCTTTGATGAATAATATTAATTTTTTTTTTAAACGATTTCTGTGCAAGTATCATCTTTTCTATGTGCCTCGTATGAAAAATATTTTTCACATTTATACCAAGTTTTTTATATTCCTCTATTAAGAAATCTGTAAATATATTTTTCAGAAAAGATAGGAAAAAACATTTTTGATTCTCAATTATATAATCTTGCACGAAAGAACACAACCTCTTAAAAGCGATGGCATAACAATTGCGCTTCTTATGCCATTCGGAGCTTTTGTCTGTTAGAAGTAATTTACGAACGCGCGAACTGTACAATGCTCTACAGGGCCTGTGATACTGCTCGACTATGTTTTTGGTGGCATGCTCGTCTATTCTGATTAAAAGATCGACGTCATTGATTTTTGTGGCTAATTTTGTTAAAATATCTAATATTTTTTTGTCTTTCCTAACTTTGCTTACAAGGGAACTACCACAACTGTCCGGCTCCGATTTGAATTTCCTTTAAGTATGTTGTTAAACACAAAAATCCAACAGACACGTATTTTCTTATAGGGGCCCTAATTCATCTTTAGGGGGTGAAACACCCCTTCGAAAAAATCGGTTTTTCTCTTTCAGGCCGAATATCTCCGAAACCATAAGAGATAGAAAACTTTTCCAAAATGGAAATTAAATGGCTTCAAAAGTACTTTGAAATAATGACAAAATAATTTTTTTATTTCTTTTATTTTTAAATATACCCCCGCCACCAATACATTTTTTTCAAAATTTTAAAAATTGTTTATCACCAAATAGAAGGTTATGTTTTTACGAATTCAACCATATATGATTAAGTTATGTTACGATAAACCATTTTCAAGAATTAATTACAAACGCCTCCGTATATACGCTATCCATGCTCATCCGTACTATATGTGCGTAAGTAATTATTGTCGAAACAATAAGATATATAAAAAATGTTGTAAGTAAAATTTTTATAGTTTTCTATATGCTTTATAATTGTATATATGTATATAATATATATTTAGGTTTTCTAAAAATGTAATAATTTTTAAAATACCCCCAGCCTTGTTATTATTTCTTTGACATTTACGTTTTTCTATAAATAAAGATTGTAGACAATTTTATTCAAAATTCATTCACTTATAATAAAATTATTTTATAAAATTGAATCTTTGAGAAATGAGCAAAAAATCACTATATATCTATGTTGCAGCGCTACACTTTGTATTTTTCACTCATTATACACATTACAATAACGATATTCGACGAAAAAATGTTTCAAACATAATGTATTCTTGCACCAAGAACATCTTACTGCAGCTATATTATCACAACCTTCGATATCACATGTTATTGAACTGTCATACAAACTAAATTGTACTGGATTTTCAAATTCTTCTGGCCTTTCGTTCGTATAACCACTTTTAAACCACGAATATTTAAATAAGTTGTGATATCGTGGGGATGACAATTGATTATGTATCAGAGATTGCAATTTTATTATATTATTTCGTTCATGCAAATTTATATTACTTTCCAAGAGTAAAACAGTATCTGAAAATCTTTTAGCAAAATTTTTCCAAATTCTAAATCCATAAACATCTAATGGTTGTATTTTTCCTGTAGATCATTATACGAATATCATTATTGTAATGTGTATAATGAGTGAAAAATACAAAGTGTAGCGCTGCGACATAGATATATAGTGATTTTTTTGCTCATTTCTCAAAGATTCAATTTTATGAAATAATTTTATTATAAGTGAATGAATTTTGAATAAAATTGTCTACAATCTTTATTTATAGAAAAACGTAAATGTCAAAGAAATAATAACAAGGCTGGGGGTATTTTAAAAATTATTACATTTTTAGAAAACCTAAATATATATTATATACATATATACAATTATAAAGCATATAGAAAACTATAAAAATTTTACTTACAACATTTTTTATATATCTTATTGTTTCGACAATAATTACTTACGCACATATAGTACGGATGAGCATGGATAGCGTATATACGGAGGCGTTTGTAATTAATTCTTGAAAATGGTTTATCGTAACATAACTTAATCATATATGGTTGAATTCGTAAAAACATAACCTTCTATTTGGTGATAAACAATTTTTAAAATTTTGAAAAAAATGTATTGGTGGCGGGGGTATATTTAAAAATAAAAGAAATAAAAAAATTATTTTGTCATTATTTCAAAGTACTTTTGAAGCCATTTAATTTCCATTTTGGAAAAGTTTTCTATCTCTTATGGTTTCGGAGATATTCGGCCTGAAAGAGAAAAACCGATTTTTTCGAAGGGGTGTTTCACCCCCTAAAGATGAATTAGGGCCCCTATAAAAAAATACGTGTCTGTTGGATTTTTGTGTTTAACAACATACTTAAAGGAAATTCAAATCGGAGCCGGACAGTTGTGGTAGTTCCCTTGTTAGTTGTACTCTTCTCCGTTTGTGAAATTTGGATTGTTTGTTGCAAATTATACATATGCCATTTTCACAAACTTTATCTCGGTCTGTTTCTTCGTCTGTTCTTTCATTGTCAGGAACTTCTGAAGCTCTAATAAAAAAATATAAGACAAGACTCAATCAGGCTCATTTTCTTTTGCATTTTTTTTATTTAAAAATTTGTTTATGCCATAAAAATAACATGTGTACACAAAAAACGTATTTTCATGTATGATAACGCAACTTAAGGGAGGAACCTGCTATAGAACGCGTTCAAAAAGCATAATTTTTGCGATTTTTTTTCTCGGGTCCAATAAAACAAATCTTTTCTAAATTTCTGGGGTGTTTTAGAATACATTTTAACATTAACAAAAAAAATTTTTATACAAAAATATTGATCTTTAATATGATTTGTTTAGCGATATTTACAACGCCTTTTTTCATCCTCGTACACTCTAGCGTGCGTAATTTATGTCTGTAACAAAAAAACAAAAACATTTCTTAATTGTCATGTAATTACCTTCTATGTGAACCTAAAAAACTGATAAATATCGCAAATTAAACAAATTGTGACTGTGAAAATTTTCAGTTTTTCTTCAAAGTCACTATTTGTTTAATTTTCGATATTTAAAAAGTTTTTTAGGTTCACATAGAAGGTAATTACATGACAATTAAGAAATGTTTTTGTTTTTTTGTTACAAACATAAATTACACACGCTAGTGTACGAGGATGAAAAAAAGGCGTTGTAAATATCGCTGAACATTTCATATTACAGATCAATATTTTTGTATAAAAAATTTTTTTTGTTAATGTCAAAATGTGTACTAAAACACCTCAGAAGTTTAGAAAAGATTCGTTTTATTGGACCCGAGAAAAAAAATTGAACGCGTTCTATAGCAGGTTCCCCCCTTAACTAATTTTAAAAACTAAAAAATAATTTTTACAAAAAAATCTATTATAATTGAATGCATTTAATAGACATTTTAATGTATATATATTTTATGTCGGCATTGCAAATGTACTTCTTTTCAATACGGCATTATTATTTTATAAACAATTTTTATCAACATAAATATAATTTGTTGACATCTTGGCAACATTAAAAGTGCTACTTGTAATATATCTAGAATTACATTTATTAAGATATTTCAAAAAAATTATTTAATTTTGATTTCACTTTATGTTAAGTTATCAATAGTAATAACAATTTGTATACCGGACAACAGTTTGGTATACTTATACTTCGTACATGTTACACTTACTCAACGTTTGAATCAGATATTTGTTCATAAGAGCAGCTGGGCGATGGACTGGCTGTATTCTTTGTTATTGTTATGTATGAGCACATGCGCGCGATCGGCCAATCAAGAACGAGTATAGCGCGAGAGTCCGTTCTCAGTTAGTTTTTAAGTCGCCGGTTAGTGAATGTACTCTGTCTGGCGGTTACGAGCTCTGTATCTCCCGATATTGTAATAAAAGTACGTTATTCTATACGAGCAATCCATTCTGTCTCTATGCAAAACACACACGACAGTAACCCTACCGATGAAACGTTAATCGCAAGACGTAAAAGTGGTGTCAGAAGCATAAGAATTCCATATCCACGCAAATAGTGATTACGCGACACAAAGCAAGGTTAAGTCTCAAGTCGCCGGAAATTCGTAAAAAAAAAAATGGAAATTCCACAAGAACTGCTGCAAGCAATGACGAGCATGCTGACTAGTGCGTTGCAAGCATCGGCAGCCAACATAACCTCAACTAATGCAACGAATCCAGTAGAAGCATCAACGAATCGAGGGAAAGCACCAACATTTTCGATGGCCGAATACAGAACTTCAGAAGGAACGACGGTAGAGGATTACTTCAAACGCTTCGATTGGGCTCTTCAGTTAAGTAAAATCGCAAATGATTTATACGCTAATTATGCACGCGTACATATGGGCGCTGAACTTAATAATGCTCTCAAATTTCTAATTAGCCCGCGACAACCGGAAGATCTAACATACGATGAAATACGATCTACACTTATCAATCATTTTGATCGTGCAAAAATAAATATGCCGAGAGTATTAAATTCCGTCGCATAGTACAGCAAAAAGGAGAAACAATTGCTAATTTCGCATTACGTTTAAAACAAGGAGCTGCCTATTGTGAATACAATAATTTTTTAGATAGAATGCTAATCGAGCAACTTCTACACGGCCTGGAATCGAGAGAAATGTGCGACGAGATTATTGCAAAGAAGCCGAGTACATTCGCTGAAGCATATGAGATTGCTCAATCACTAGAAGCTACACGTCACATCGCGGAAGAAGTCAAAACGACAGGACTATCGGCATCATTAGAACAAACACATAAATTAGGCTACAGTCAAGAGAAAACAAAACAGGGCAAGAAAGCGATACGACCAAGATCACAATCGCGTGATAGAAGATACCAGCGAAGTCCCCGGGATACTGTACAAAAAGATAGACACTTCAACGATAAGTTTACAACATGCAAAGGATGCGGAGGCAAACACCAGCGCAATCAATGCCCATTCCGTGAAGCTAAATGTCATAATTGCGAAAAAAGAGGCCATATCGCTAAAGTATGTCAATCGAAGAAAGCACGTCAATCCGAACAGGCAACTACGACAACACAACCAGCAATACAACCAGCGGAACAAGTTGATATGATTTACCGACTAAGTAAAGTTCACGAAGTTAACGCTGTCAATTCATTACGCAAGCAAATGCTAGACGTGTCAATCGACGGTCACAAGGTACAAATGGAACTCGATACCGGATCGCCTTGCAGCATTATCAGCGACAAAAAATTACAAGCCATCAAACCAAGATTTACATTGCAAGACACAAACAGACAATTCATGAGCTATACAGGTCACTACATTAAGTGCATGGGCTTGATTCCGGTAGACGTAACGATGGGGTCAACTACGAAAAGGATGGATCTTTATGTTGTTGATGGACATTTCGATACCTTATTTGGACGCGAATGGATTACACAATTTGCTAAAGAAATTAACTTTGTCAAATTATTTTCAAGCGAAATACACGCCCTAGCTACTACTGCACCATGCCTAACCTCGAAGCAGAAAGAGCAGATAGATCAATTACTCTCCAATTACAAAGACGTATTTAGTGACATTGCCGGTACGTTAAAAGGACCACCAGCCACGGTGCATTTCAAACCAGGAATATCACCAGTATTTACTCGAGCACGAGAGATACCGTTAGCCTTACGCGACGCTTATGCGAAGGAAATCGAAGCCAAGATCGCATCAGGATTCTACGAGAGAGTGCAACACTCCGAATGGGCGTCGTCAACACATGTCGTTGTGAAGAAAAATGGAAAACTTCGCATTACAGGGAACTACAAACCAACTCTGAATCCTCGCATGATTATCAATGAACACCCAATTCCTAAGATTGAGCATCTACTGGGCCGGATGAAGAATGCAAAATTTTTCGGTCATCTGGATATCACCGATGCATATACGCATTTACCAGTCGACGAGAAATTCAAACAAGCGCTTACAATGAATACACCGACTCACGGACTGATCCGCCCCAATCGAGCAGTCTACGGTGCAGCAAATATCCCTGCAATTTGGCAAGAAAAAATGGAAACGGTTCTTCAAGGCATTTCTAATGCAATTAATTTTTACGATGATATATTCATTTTTGCAGATAGCTTCGAGGAACTGATATCAGTTTTGGATACTACGTTGGAACGAATAAGGTCACATGGTCTTCGACTTAATCAATCCAAATGTACATTCGCCTCTCCCTCTATAGAGTTCCTAGGACACAGAGTTGATAGTTCAGGCGTGCACAAATCGGACAAACATATAGAGGCAGTCCGTGACGCACCCCGACCACGTACTCCAGAAGAATTACAACTCTTGTTAGGTAAAGCGACATATTATAGTTCATTCATTCCGAATCTTGCGACTAGAAGCCGCCCGCTTCGAGATATGCTTCTTACTACTCCGTTTGAATGGACGCAAGCAGGCGAGATAGCGTTTAAGGATATAAAGAAAGCTTTAATTTCTCCGCAAGTTCTCATGTGTTACGATCCCTCACTTCCATTAATTTTAGCAACAGACGCTAGTAAAATAGGATTAGGCGCAGTTCTATCTCATAGATTAAGTAACGGACAAGAACGCCCTATAGCTTATGCGAGCCGTACGTTAAGCCCTACCGAACAACGTTATCCGCAGATGGATAAAGAAGCGTTAGCTATTGTCTGGGCAGTTAACAAATTTTTTTACTATGTATACGCACGTCATTTTACGTTATATATAGATCATAAGCCACTAACTCAAATTTTGCATCCGGAAAAATCTCTTCCCGTTCTTTGTATTAGTCGTATGGCCAATTATGCTGATTATCTTTCACATTTTAATTATGATGTAATATTCAAACCGACAAAGTCAAATATCAATGCAGACTATTGTTCGCGTATACCATTGCCAACCACGCACGATACAGTCTTCAAGCTCCGAAGCAGAGAGGAAGAGGATACAGTATATGACGAATTTGATGAATTTGTCTTATGTCAAGTGAAACAGCTACCAGTCCGCGCCGAACACATAGCAAAGGAAACGCGCAAAGATCAACATTTAGGCAAGATCGTCAAGATTCTAGAAGCAGGTCAGGATCTTACACG
Organism: Temnothorax rugatulus; assembly: GCA_035220575.1. Taxonomy (NCBI): domain Eukaryota; kingdom Metazoa; phylum Arthropoda; class Insecta; order Hymenoptera; family Formicidae; genus Temnothorax; species Temnothorax rugatulus. The sequence goes on along the minus strand of JASTWL010000776.1, from coordinate 57,524 downwards.
AGCAGGCTACAAAGCTCCAGAAGCCAATTATACATTATCTGCTAACTGCTTATTATTCGAGCATAGAGTAGTGATACCAGCCATACTGCAGCCAGCAGTCCTGAACGATCTACATGCGGCACATGTCGGGATCGTAAAAATGAAAGGCATCGCACGATCCTTCGTATATTGGCCAGGTATCGACGCAGATATCGAACGAGTTGCGAAGTCCTGTGCAGAATGTGCCAAACATGCACATGCTCCTCCGAAGTCTAGAGATCATCATTGGGAGTATCCCAAAGGACCATGGGAACGCGTACACATAGACTACGCCGGACCCGTAGCAGGAGTGATGCTACTTATTATCGTAGACGCATATAGTAAATGGGTCGAAGTGAAAACCACCAATTCTACAACAACCACAGCAACGATCACCATTCTGGATGAATTATTTTCGAGATACGGTGTTCCAGTTACTGTTGTCTCGGATAACGGTCGTCAGTTTGTCTCAGCTGAATTTGAAAATTTCTTGCAAACGAGCGGCGTGAAGTACCATAAGCTTACCGCGCCGTATCATCCTTCGACAAATGGTCAAGCGGAACGGTATGTGCAGACCGTGAAAAATGCCTTAAATGCCATGTCTACTACGCCAGGATCTATACAACGAAACTTGAATCAGTTCCTGCAACAGTACCGAAAAGCTCCACACGCAGCAACAGGACAGCCTCCTGCTCAACTTTTTCTAGGACGCAACATACGAACTCGGTTAGATTTGGTCCGACCTGATGATGTATTTACCAGGATGAAGGAGAAACAACAACAGCTCAACCCTTCATTTAGATCGTTCGAACCTGAACAAACGATTTATTTCCTCTCGGGTAACCCTCGAATGGATAAATGGATCCCAGGTAAAATTGTTACCAAACTAGGAAATCTACACTACGAGGTGGAATATGCAGGTCAACGGTTTAAGCGTCATGTGGATCAAATCCGAGCATTCACTGCGAGAGAACCCGTTTGCTCACCAGCAAATGTCAGCCAATCTGGTAGTGATGAACAGTCTAGATCACCTCGACGAGTTCATTTTTATGGAGACAGGTCTGGAAGCACCCCAGATGCAACTACCTGTTCGACTCCTGAACGACAACCAAGAACCCCCGGATCAATTCGGTCTACTCCAACCCAGTCACCGATTAGAACACCAGAGTCGTCCCCGGAACCATTCTTTACGCCTCCGGTCATACCGCGCAGATCAACTCGATTTCGTCGTCCTCCTAACAGATATGTTCCAAATTAACTTTCTTTATTTTCCTGAGGAGGGAAGAATGTTATGTATGAGCACATGCGCGCGATCGGCCAATCAAGAACGAGTATAGCGCGAGAGTCCGTTCTCAGTTAGTTTTTAAGTCGCCGGTTAGTGAATGTACTCTGTCTGGCGGTTACGAGCTCTGTATCTCCCGATATTGTAATAAAAGTACGTTATTCTATACGAGCAATCCATTCTGTCTCTATGCAAAACACACACGACAGTAACCCTACCGATGAAACGTTAATCGCAAGACGTAAAAGTTATGTTTGCCGAAGAACACGCTTCTGCCTCAACCGATTCTGGTGCTGTTGCCGCATTATTCTTAGCATCTCCTTCAACAGTCTCAGAGGCTTGTGCCTCTGCACGTTCACGTTCGATACGCTCAGAAGCTTGCAATTCTTCAAAACGTTCTTTGTGTTTCTTCCCAATGGCGTTAAAAAAACGATAACACGTCACGTGATAGCCAACGCGATCGTCAATTTCATCTGGCAGATTTTTATCTTTGTCTTTCAAATTACACTTTTTACGTATCATCAAAGACAGTTTGCATTTTTCAAACATTTCTTGCTTAAACGAAGTAATGCTGCCATTGCTAGATTTACAAATGAAACACACTTTTTCTTCGTCTGTGCTACTGTTTTCGTCCATGATTAACGTCCATAAGTAACTTTCACTGAGAAGCCAAAAGAACAACTGTTAGATTCGTAAGCCGACTGGTGCCGGGTGACGCTGTTTTGTTTACTCCCATCCTCTCAGTCCGTAACAAATAACAAACGCGCCAAATAAGCAGCCGAAATTATACCACGTAACACATAAATTGTGTTATAAACGGACATTGCGACAACATTTGGATTTAAAACTTTGCAGTTACGTTTTTTACATATACACATTTACAAAAAAGTCGGTATGGCACTGGTGCTTATTATACACCCCACTTGTAAAAATTTTACCACTTTGCACTTTAATTTTACGCGTGAGAGACATCCAACCGGTATGGCACACATATATTCGTATTGCACACATTACAAACAACTCAAAAATAAATTTTGTAGTTGGTGCCTAAGATACATGCACTAGTGAAAAAAATGACGTCTTTGCGTCAGTATGGCGAGTACTCAGAGACGCCGAAACGGTATGGCATGTTCATATTCGTTGATAAACAATTAAAATCTAGCTCTCCACAAAAAATTAGCTTGGTATACGAAATTCAACATCGCATCAAAAAAACGACACGTTCTCATCAGTATGGCGGACTGTTTGCGACCCGGCATCGGTATGGCGCATACGGCCCGCGTACTTTTGCTCACAAATAAACAATATAAAACAAGAATCAGATTGGTGCTCATTATCCAAAAGCACAGTTTTTTTAACACATTCAAAAAATTACGCTGCGCAAAGGCGACACCTCCAGGCCGCCATACTTGCGTTTTCGTGTTCCACATGACACCGACTATCGTCCCAAAAAGTTTCGTCGTGTTGCCGATCACACATGTTTTTTGTCGCTGGCTCCCGGTCTAAAAGCGAGAGATGTCGCGAGAGGAATAGTAAGACCCACGCGATCTACAGCGGCGAAAATAACAAGGATGACACTTCGTGTTGAAAACGAGGAAACAACCATAGACGAGGTCACCCGACACTTGAAGCAACACGCCCAAGTCTTCCCCAGCTGTATAATGGGGAAAGACCAATACGCATGGGGTCGAATAAGCGACAGCGCCGACCATGTGTCGTATAAGTACATGAAGGATTCAATGACGACAGTTCGCCTCGGAAAACCCCCGACCAAGAAAAGAAGATCAAGATCGGCACCGATGGCGACAATAAGAGAAGAGGACGAGGAAGAAGACGACACAGCAAGATCCGCCTCGACGTCTCGTGCCGGGAGACGCCGAGCGAGAGTGATTGAGACATCCAGCGAGGACGAGGCAGACACTGCCGCCGCCGACGTCGTTACAACGCCGTCGCCACATCCATCGGCAAGTACGTCTGGCTTAGGCACATCATCCAGCACGACGCCAACGACGAGACTGGGGTTGGCGCGACTCAGTCTGGGCGCACGCCCAAAAACGCCCGCTCCGCTACCACAACCGCCACGTTCAAGATCGCCCTCCCCGGTATTGGGGGGGACAACACCCAGATCTACGAGGTCGAAAACAGGAACGATACCAAAAACGGGCAAGCCACGAAGGCTTCTGAAGACTCAAGATACACCATCGTCGTCGTCCCTGCCACCGCCGCCGGCACCACCGCGACAAACTCCACAACTGAGAAGATCGGCAAGAATCTCGGAACGAGAGTCCTCGGCAGCCGAGAGCGACGCATCCACGGCAACGAACAAGCCGGCTCGGAAGATGAAATTAAAGGTTCAGCGCTACACGGAAGAAATGTACGTGCTCTTAATGCAGCACGCATTAAGAACGTGCCAGGTCAACAATTTGACAACGTGGAGCTGCCTGATAGAAGCACGACATGACATCTTCGGCACGTTCAAACCAACGCAACTGAGATACCGACTCAGACAATTAAGTGCCGGTATTTATAAGAAAGACTTCGGTGATAGACACGCGGAGGACTTGGAGCAAGTGCGGGACATGATGAAACGCCAATTGGCCCACTATCTCAAGTAGTGCGGTGCGGTAGTGTGAGAAAAAAGAAAAACACAAAAAAGAATATAAAAAGAAAACCACGACAAAGGGCCATGTACATAGTAGAGTATAAGTGTAAATAGAGGCCAACTTACAACTTAAGTCTCCCAACATTCCCCTTTCCTACTCCAACTTCCCTTTCCTTCCCATTCCCCTTCCCCCCCGCCGATGTGGCCGCCACCTTGTCGCGGTGGCGGGGCTTGAGGGTGCGTTCCCTCCTTGGGTACGCACCGACCAAGAGCGGCCACCGACAGCTGTATCTATACAAAGCAACACGCCGCGAGAACTTGTAAAATTTTTGAAAAAGGGTTAAAAAAGGGGGGTCTAAAAGGCCGATCTAGACATTTGCAGTCACATGGAACAGGTCCCGGGAGATCGAATTTTCAAAGGCCAACCCTTGGGACTTAGGAAATTTCACTTACAACCCCCTCGTCCAAGTATACAGAGCCCCAACGGGGGGTGCTGGAGGAATGGGACCGGGGGGGATGGATAGTCCTCCTCGAGTGCAACAACTTTTCCATTTACCCCGATCTCCCAGCTCCCCCCCCCCTTGGAAGCTACACGTGAAAAACTAACATTGCAAATATGGCTACCGGAAGGAGTTGAGCCTCCGAGCCTATATCTCGAGCGCGGACCATGGAGAGACACTTTCGGAAACCTCCGAGCCCATTGGTCGACCGCCGACCAATGAGAGAGACTCCCGAGCGCGGACCATGGAGAGTGCCCCTGTCTCGGGGTATATAAGGAAGCCCGTCCGGGGTCCAGCATAGTCCGGATTCTTCCTTCGACCTGCAGTGACCAGTAGTGACCAGTGGTGGACCATCTTCATTACCCAGTAGTTCTGGTGAAGTGCGCGAGTGGCCTAGTGGCTTTATAGTGACTTTCCCGACCAATGGGAACTTCGAAAGTGGACAGCCAATCAAAATCCCGATTGTAAACCAGTCCAAAGTTTTCAACTGAATCGACCAATCGGAGTCCCGGGATTGGACGTCCAATAGAAATCCCGGTTGTAAACGAACCTTCAACTTGGGGAGTTTTCCGACCAATAGGAGTCCCGGCTTGTACACACACGTATGTATACGCTTGATGTTACATTCTTCGTCGACGTATACCGCACAGTTGTGTTATTGTTTTCAATATTTTCACAGCACCGATAAAGATGAGGGACAGCCAAGAGCCCAAGCCAGGGCCGAGTGGTCGAGAAAGTGGTAAACCACGAATCGTCGAGCAGCCACTCGGTCCAGCCACTCTGTCCGAGCCCCAGCCAGGGCCGAGTGGTCCTCCCTAGTGGTGAATCGCCTTGGCGTGGCGAGGGGGCTCCCCGTTCGGATCCGACGGGCCATGACCGGTGACCTCTGTTAACAGAGGTCACTGCGGTGGCCCGTTGGTGAGGTGCAGGGTCCAAGAATCCACCCTTCCTGCCGCCGGTGTACGGACCGGAGGGGCGGGAAGAACGGGAGCACGGCGACTCCCTCAGGGACCGGCTTTCGGGTCAGTCCCAATCGCCGGTAGGGGTTGGCGGCCCTGACTTCAATCGCCCGGTCGGCCGGGACCGTTAGGGGGGAGTCTACTCCTCCCGCTGGCCACGGAGTGAGTCCGAATCGCCTGACCATTGCACGCCGGTGCTCCGGCGGGTCGGGGGATTCGGACTCGTCATGGGGGGGACAGGCTTCCTCTCGTCCATTGCACGCCGGTGCTCCGGCAGGGCGGGAGGAAGTTCTGCGGGGTCTCTTCGGGGATCCAGGGTGGGAAGGTCCTCACTCCCGAGGCGGGCAGGGATGACGTCTCGCCGTGGGAGTGTGAAGACCCCCGTCTCGTTACCCATTGCACGCCGGTGCTTCGGCAGGGGAGACGGGGGGAACCTCCTTTCGGAAGTCCCTGTTCGTGGTGCAGGGACGACCGGAGGGAAGGCCCGTGTTGGAGACTTGCACACCAGGGACGTGGTTCCACGGTGTCTCCAACACGGAGGGCAGTCCCGGGCCGCTCGAACTTATTTCGAGGTCGGGGCCGGGGCTACCTGGGTGGGAGAGACCCGTCGGGCCGCTCGGACGTATTCCGAGGTCGGGGCCGGCGGGTCTAGCCGCCGGGTGAGACAGACCGGCGGCGCGTCACGGGACTTCCGGTTGTCGGGGATCGCATCCCTCCCGAACCCGGCAACCGGGGTCGGAGGAGTCGTCGGTGCGGAGGTTACCTCGGCCGGCGACTCGAGACAAAACGCTGGTCGCCACGGCGGGCAAGGCCATGGGTGGGGTGCGGCACCCTTGGCCCCAACCGTCCGTGGGGCCCCCCGCGTGGCTGCACCCGCTGCGGTGCCCCGGGGGTCGGAGCCCGGGGACCCCCGAAAGCCGGTGGGAGAGTCTCTCCCACGGGCGTGTAGGGGGCTGGAGCCCAGTGCCCCCGATGTATATACCGGGGGCCAGAGGCATGGTCACCTCCCCTGGGGAAACCCGGGGGCGCCGGCCGGTTGGGAAATTCCTGGCCGGTCGGTGGGGGTATACCCTGGGTGGCGAGTCGCAGCGGGGAGCGGGACTGACTAAGAAATGACTAGAAAAACTAAATACACCCATAAAAAAGCGAAGGCGGAGTCGAAGGTCACCAAAGTGGCAAGGAACAGGTCCTCTAGGACAACTAAGAGGACGGCGAAGGGGCCAGCCAGCGCGAGAGCGAGGGCTGAACGATCTCCGCGGAGCAGGAGCCCAGCGGACTACTCCTCTGGAAGCGAGAGCGAGGATTCTCTCGCCAACCGCATCCGAGCGCAAAGGAGTAAAGAGGCCAGAGCGGAAGCAACACTGGCCGCATCGAAGAAGTTCCTGGAAAGGAACAAAGCCTTTACATCGGGAGGCGACCGGTCCAGGTCAGCCTCCAGAGACTCCCTGGAAGGGGAGTCGTACGTGGAGGTAGTGGAGAACTCCACAGATGTGGTGATGTCAGATGCATCGACGGCCACCAAGGAGTTGAGGCCAGGCCTGCCTGTCAACAAGAAGGAAGGACCGGGTAGACCTGTGACGACGGGAGAGTACGAGCGCAAGAAGGAGGAAAGAGCCCGACGAGAGAAGGAGGCGGAAGAGGAAAGAATCCGGAATCTGAGTGACCCATCGGTCCCCGCGGACCACTCCAGGTGCCGGAAGATCCGTGAACGGGAGAAGTTGGAGGAGTTTAAGATGGCCCCGACCAACGATCTCCCTAACAGGATTCTCGAAGCGGTGAGAGTGGTGGACAAAGTTTGCACCACCCCGGGATGCCTCAGGGGAATCGAACAAGGACTGCTGCGAGACGCGGCCGCGGCGATCACGGCGGCTACGTCTCACCTGGTTGGACGCATGGGACAAGAGTCCCAAATAGCCAGGGACGTTAGTAGGTATACTATAGGGGTTTCAACTTCATCCGAGAGGATGCCGGGGGCCGGGCGGGAAGTAAGGCGCCGTAGTGGGGTCGCGGTGGGTGAGAGGACGGCGGGGCGGGGCGGGGTGCAACGCGGTGGGTGAGAGGACGGCGGGGCGGGGCGGGGTGCAAGCTGTCGTAAGCGGTGGGTGAGAGGACGGCGGGGCGGGGCGGGGTGGTTCGACGTAATCGACCCACGAAAATCGATCGATCGTCGTCGTCGTCGTCGATCTTTCGCCCGCCTCGTCGCAAAATTTAAGTCGCGCTTCCTGTACATCCGCCGTCGTTGATTTCGTGATTCAACCTTGGTAGTCGCGCGCAATGACTCATTATCCTTGGTGAGTCCTTCTCGTCCGACGCTGTTTGTTGTTTTCAAAGTTATTTCGCGCGTTTAGGACGGCGGGGCGGGGCGGTTCGACGTAATCGACCCACGAAAATCGATCGTCGTCGTCGTCGTCGTCGATCTTTCGCCCGCCTCGTCGCAAAATTTAAGTCGCGCGAAGCGAAAGCGCGCGCATTATTTTTTTCCTTCCTCGTCGCAATAATCTTGCGGACGAAACAATTTCAATGTCCGCCAGTCGATATTTTATTCCGCAAAGCATCGTCTCTTTCGCGTTGCAGTTATGCGACGCTGTTATCTGCCGCCCTATCGACCCCTGCACATCCGCCGTCGTTGATTTCGTGATCCGATCTTGGTAGTCGCGCGCGATGACTCATTATAACGCTGTTTGTTGTTTTCAAACTGTCGCCCTTTTGACTCCGTGCGACGCGGGCGCGAGATCAGTTTGTAAAAATGTAAGCGCAAATTGATATCGCGACGCGGGTCAGAGATCGATTGTATACGATCGGAAATAGATATCGCGATGCGAGTCAGTTGATTCTGCAATGTGCGTGGAAAGTAACAATCTTATCGTATTCATTTACAATACTGTCTCAACGCGACGATGGATCAGGTCTCCTTCGATCTCGAAATTCCCTCCGACGATTCTTTATCATCTGACGATCTACGTTGCAGCGAGTCGTTGTCGTCGTCCGACACGGACAGCGTTGAATTGGTCGAAGTCATCACGATTAAGGAGAAGAAACGATGGAATCTGGCCACGTATAGTTTGAGAAGAGAGATCGGTTTTCGATCTCCGCGTGAGGAAATGTGGATGAAGACTGTAGTGGCTCACACCGTCAGAGCGAATTCTTACCTGCGTGGACTTCCAAGGAAGTTTTCGAAGGGGAATCGGAGAGAAAATTCTGTCGAGAAAATTTATCAAAGAGTTAAATTCGATTTACCTGTGGACAGCGAAGGTTGGACGATGTGGCTCACCACTTGTCCTTACCCGTCGAAGCATTCTTGAGTCGTCGAAAAATAAAAAAAAATGCAGGAGGAGGATCGCGATCTCATCGAACTCGCAACGGGCGTCGACTCGTTGGACGCGTATCGCGATTGGGAACGACGGTGCGACGAGAGTCTCGCGTCTCTGCGGGAGAGATGTCGAGAAAAACCTCGGACGACGCACACCGGAACGTTGAACTCTCTTGTCGCTCGAGTGGCGCGATTGGAAGAAGCGAGAAACGCTCTGCGTCAACGTTTCGTGCAGGTAGGTGCCGGTCCGAGCAGAGGATTTTTGTGGACGGAGATCGAGACGGCTTTCAACAGTCGCGTACTGACCGGTGCGGTGATAAATTCGAATCACGTTGATTCTCGACTATTTCTCGAGGACGCGAGGGACACTGTGCTCGAACAAGTGCGCGTCAATCACGAGAGACACCCGTGTTTGAAGGTTAACACAATTTTCAACGGTGAGTTCGTCGCGGGAGCTCAAACTGCCGTCAAAAGCGTCGCCACGAGAAATCGTCAGCTCTTTCCCACGTCCGATTTGCGAGAGTGGTACGACAGATACGTGATCGACGGCACTCTGACGGTTCTGGAGGAGTTTCAGGAACGCGACAGTGGCTGGGCATTGTCGCGTATATTGAACTTGATGGTGAACGTGAACAAGTGTAATCCCTTGCACGCTGGATGTTTGGTGGAAATACCGCGATGGATAAAGCTGAAGAGAGCGGTGATCAACGTGCGTTCGACGGACAACGCGTGTTTCGCGTGGGCGGTAATCTCCGCTCTGTATCCCGTTCAAAGAAACACGGACAGGTGTAGTTCGTATCCTCACTATTCGACGCAATTGAATCTCGATGGAATCGAGTTTCCTATGACTCTGAAGCAAATTTCAAGGTTCGAACGACTCAACAACGTGTCCGTCAACGTTTTTACTACTTGGCGGACGGAACGGAACGAGATCGTCCCTTTGCGGTTAACCGACGATAAGAAGGACAGTCACGTCAATCTATTGTATCTGCAAGATTCGCGAAACACCTCGAACGTCGGTCATTTCGCGTTGATAAGGAATCTATCCCGATTAGTGGGGTCTCAGTTAAACAGGAGCAAGAACATGAAGTACATATGCGATCGGTAGGTATAAAAAAAGGAGTTCTCCGAATCAGATGTTTGCGGACTAAAAATCATGCATATTTTTTTTCAGATGCCTACACTACTTTTGCTCGAGCGAGAAATTGTCCGTTCACAGCGTCGACTGTGGAAAGATGAACGACTGCGCTATCGTTCTTCCGAACGACGACGACAAGTGGCTCTTTTTTCGCGATCACAGTAGGAAGACTCGACTTCCCTTCGTGGTGTACGCCGATCTAGAATGCTTGTTGGAGAGAGAAGAGATACGCGGTAATAATGTCCAGAGATACGCCTATCAGCATCACAGAGCGTTCAGCGTGGGATACTACTTGTGCAGCGCGTACAGTGATGAGATTGCGCCAACGTACAGATTTCATCGCGGCGAGGACTGTGTGTCGTGGTTCGTCAACGAGCTAAACGTTATCGCGCATCGTGCGAAGGAGATACTCATGACGAACGTGACCATGGCGGAGCTCACGCTGGACGAGACACGAAATTTTTGGATCGCGACGAACTGTCACATATGCGAGAGACCGTTCGAATCGGAAGGTCAACGCGTGCGCGATCACTGTCACTTGACCGGACGTTATAGAGGTCCCGCGCATCCGCGTTGCAATCTAAATTATAGAGACTCGTACGTTATTCCTGTGTTCTTTCACAATTTGTCCGGTTATGATGCCCACTTTATTATTAAGGATATAGCTAACAGCTTCGAGGGTAGCGTCGATTTATTACCGCTCACCAAAGAGACGTACATATCGTTCACGTAGAATGTGAGGGCGGGCGTTAACTGGGGAAACTGTACGAAGTTGCGATTCGTTGATTCGTTCAAATTTCTCAGCACCAGTCTCGAGAAATTGGCGTCGTATCTCGATAGGAACAAGCTGAGGATCATGCGTTCAGAATTTTCAGAACTGAGCGAAAGCGATTTCAATCTGCTCACGCGTAAAGGCGTATTTCCGTACGAGTACGTCGACGGCTTCGATAAGTTGCTGGTGACGAAATTACCACCGCGCGAGGCTTTTTATAGTTCGTTGATCGGCGAGATCGCGACCGAGAGCGATTACGAGCACGCGCGGAATGTCTGGCGTTGTTTTCGCGTGGAAAATCTCGGCGAGTACAGCGATCTTTATCTTAAAACGGACGTGCTTCTCCTGGCGGATATTTTTGAAAATTTTCGCGATTCCTGTATCGACACTTACGGACTGGATCCCGCGCATTACTACACTCTACCGGGCTACACGTGGGACACGATGTTGAAGTACACGGGGGTGCGATTCGAATTGCTCACCGATATCGACATGGTAATGTTCGTGGAGCGCGGTATACGCGGCGGTCTGAGTCAATGCTCCAACAGGTACGCGCGAGCCAACAACAAATACATGCGATCACGCGACTCTTCGCAACCGTCGACGTATCTCATGTATTTTGACGTTAACAACTTGTACGGTTGGGCGATGTGCGAGCCATTGCCGTACGCGAAGTTTCAATGGGTCGATGACGCGGAGAGTCTCAACGTAATGTCCGTGACATTGGACTCAGCTATCGGTTACATTTTAGAGGTCGACCTTGCATATCCGCATGAACTCCACGACGCTCACGCTGACCTTCCGTTTTGTCCAACGCACGATAAGCCTCCTGGAAAACGGTGCGATAAACTCCTCGCCACTCTGCGCGACAAGTCGCGCTACGTGCTGCACTACCGTAATCTGCAGCAATGCGTGCGATACGGAATGCGCGTCACGAGGATTCATCGCGCTCTGCGATTCGCGCAATCTCCGTGGCTTCGCGGATACATAGAGCTAAATACGGGACTCAGAACACGCGCTAACAACGATTTCGAAAGAGAAATGTATAAATTAATGAACAACGCGGTCTTCGGAAAGACAATGGAAAACGTGCGAGATCACGTCGACGTGCGTCTCGTGACGCGTTGGGATGGGAGATACGGCGCGGAGGCGATGATCGCGAAACCGAATTTTCACAGTCGAAGCGTTTTCGCGGAGGATCTGATGGCCGTTGAGTTGCGCAAGCTCATGGTGAAGTTGAACAAACCCATCTACGTCGGTATGTGCATTCTCGAGATATCAAAGACGCGCGTCTACGATTTTCATTACGACTACATGGTGCCGCTGTATCGCGAAAGATGTAAGATAATGTACACGGACACCGACAGTCTCATATATTTTCTCGAGTGCGACGACGCGTACGAGGATATGAAGCGCGATATCGCAAGATTCGATACGAGCGGCTACCCCGAGAACAAGTAGTACCGCATGCCGCGCGTCAACAAAAAGATACCCGGTTTGATGAAGGACGAGAACGATGGCGCGGTCATGACGGAATTCGTTGGACTGAGGTCGAAGATGTACGCCTTGAAGGTCGAGGGAAAGAGCGACACGAAGAAAATAAAGGGCATCAAGAGAAATGTGGTCGCTAGAACGATAACGTTCGACGACTACATGTGTTGTCTGAACGATGCGATAGAGCAGTCTAGGCGTCAGTCGTGTATTCGATCGACGTTGCACGATGTGCACACCGTGTCTGAGTTGAAACTCGCTCTCAGTCCGTACGACGACAAGCGATACGTCGTCTCCGACTCGTACGACACTCTGCCGTGGGGGCATTACAAGATACCGTCGTGAAAAGGAACTTTTTTTTACCAATAAAGTACACAATGCGTTTTATGGGTTAGATTTATACGCGCGATCGTGGGAAGGCAGGAATGTTTAAACTGTCTAGTCTCACAAACGTTGATTGTATATATCGTAGGGAGCTAAAGTTTACATTAAGGAAAAACAAAATAATGTAGGAAAAACAAAATATATGTTAATTTTTTTGTTAACTGCAACATAACTGTTTCATTTATTTATCCATTAGTGACGTTACAGAGTGTTGAGACACGCGTGACGTTCCGCCCACCAATCGTACAACTTGCACACGTTCTCCATGGCGCAGTTCTTCGCGTGACGTCCACAGAGGTAAGATCGGATCGCAACGAGGGTCTCCAGTCGACCGATGTCCTCGTATTCGACGTCCATTGACTCAATTTTAACGTTGAATTCACCGACGGCGTCGCCGAGAATGTCCTCCAGCCATCCTTTCTTTTCAGCGCCCTTCACGTAGACGAGCTTGAGCGTCTCGCAGTTCAGCCCCTCGCACACGGTGCGTTGGATGATCGTTTTCGCCCGAACGTAATTGACTTCTCCATCGTTCCATTTCAAACCATGATGATTCGCCGTCAACCAGCATGCCTGAGATTTTTCCACTCTCGTTAGGAGATCCCACGCCAATGGCGCGCGAAATACATGGTGAATGAGTTCCTTTCCGTTTCTGAGCACGGCCACTTCTTTAACTGCGAACTTTTCCCGGATAACGAATCCCTGCAGATCCACGAATATCGGTACGTCGCGCTCGGCGGACATCGTCTCTCTCTACGGACATCGTCTCTCTACGGACACTGGACAGTCGCTATCCCCCACTCTGTTTGAATTTTTTTCGCTTGTTGCGATTACGTTCTTCTTTCCTTTACACGATTTTACGGACTATGTTGGTCAGCGGATTGTACTCGACCACGCGATCGTGAATGATTAGACAGTAGGCCGTAGTGTTGGAATCTATATTGCGTTTGCAATCGAACTCTATGCGAATGTCCACGGTGGCGCTTTTGACAGATTCGTTCTGACGAGAACAGTCGATCACCACGAACGGACCCCATTTGTCGAATTCTTCCATCGTTAGGAGCGCGTTCTCGCGCTCGCGTCCGTAATACGACTTTTGAAATTTCACGTACATGTCGTACAGTATGGCCGTTCTATGTTTCTCAAAATCCAAGTTCATATCGTCGTAGGGATAAAAATCTGAATTTAGGTACAGTTTTACGTTGGTGAGATTACCGTTATCGAACTCGGAGGCGTGTTTCAATAAGTTGTTAGATTTCCCGGTTTGCAGCGCGAAAATGACGTATCGCGGTTTCTCAAGCTGCGTCGCTGCTTTCACGGCCCACGAATGCTTGTTCGTGGTCTGCAGTAACGGGTACTGGTACAGCTCCCACGAACGGAAGCTCATACTTAGATATAGTCCGCTCTCCAATTTTCGTAAAAGGGACAATTTATTGACGTCAGCACCACGTGCGGCATTCGCCACTGCACTTTCAACAGAGTAATCCCAGGATTCTTGTAGCGTTCCGGTTTCGTGATGATGCAATTGGCGTCGTTTCGGGAACGTCTCAGAATGAGTTCGTGTCGCGCGTTTATCACCACGCGTTTGTAATCCTCGCAAAAACCTAGTAGATCTTCGAGGGATACGCAGAAATTGAAATCGCCGATTTTGTATCTCCAACGAGGTACCCCGTTATCCTCGATCAAAATCCATCCCGCATTTTGCAGCTTCTTGCTCTTCTCGGCGGACAGCGACACGAAATTCTTGATCGAGCTCGTTATTCCGACGTTTCTGTTCCTGTCGATCTCCACGCCGTTGAGTTCGTATCGAATCTCGTCGAACATAAATCCCACGCAATTGTTGTCCATCGTCGTATCCGAATTCGTTTCCAGAACGCCATCGTCGGAGAGTACTCCCTCGATGTACAGAAAACTTTCGCTGGGTAAAGTGTACAGATCCTGCTGCTGTATCGGTATTCGTATTTCGTCGTTATGTCCGAACGTGCTATTGGCATATGGATTGTAAGTGTGAGTCTCGATTTTGATGATGCGATCGTCGAAGATCGGTTCACCTCCGATACTCAGGATGTCGACCATGATCGTTCCTCACGACGAATCCCAGAGATCGCAGAAAAGCGACGTTCGCGACGCTTAGTCCGTTTTTTCTCTTCTCTCTTTGTCTTTTCGTCGGAGCGTCGAATGATGACGGTCGCGGGGCAACGGTGGATGTGGTTCTCGCGAACGAATCGTTCAAAACGAGCATCTTTCACGCACGCACGCACATATCCGTTCCTGATTTTTTTCTTTTATCTTCTGCGTCGCACGTGTAGTCGAACCGTTATCTCTTCCCCGCGAAAGTCGATCAATCGTCCGATTTGATCCACGACGCGCAACGTTAAATCGGTTATGCTCCGCGCGATGACCGGAAGGTAAATGATCTGCGTCGGAGTCTCCGACAGTTTATATCCCGGTGGAACGTTCGGCGCGAATTCGTGTATCGTGTGCGCCGACTTGCCGTTGCTATAGGCTCCCGCGGTGACGTTGCATTCCACGCGAATGATGTTCACGCGCATAATATTTACCGGTTCGTCGGACGCGTACCATTTGTTCGGCTCTAGTATGCGACGTGTTGAGAAACCTAACAAAGAACCAACGTTGTTCGGTTTGGTGAAGTCAACTCTATAGGCGCACTTGATCTCACTTCTCATGGTGTTCTCGTTAGCGCGCAGAATTATGGAGCGTTCGCTTTTCTCGTGGTCGTCATTGTTATCGTCCACGTATATGTAATCGTCTTTCTTCTTCTTCTCGCTCATACCGTTCGAAGAAATCGCACGTTTCTTGCGGAGGATACCCGTTCTCAGGTATCTACCTATAGCGTCCAGTTCGTACGATCCTTCGGGAATAGCGATCACGTCGTCGATGTCAAAGTAAAATCTATTGTTCGTGGAGTCAATGTTCGGTATCGTGTTGTACGTCTCAAAATTCGCGAGACCTATTTCGTATTCGCCGTCGCTCAGATCCAGAGCGGGAAAATGGCTGGCCGAGAGGACGCTGCTTCTTCCTGTTAGCGAGAGAGTCAGCGACATAGCGAGATTGTTTCTCCCTTTCTCTCTGTCAGAGACGTTTCCAGTCGATTTCTCGGAGGAACCGCAGACACAATTGACCGCAGATGCTCTGATCAAACGTCTGATACGAACGACGGTTGTACACGATATTCGCGTCACTCCCGAGATATCGCTCGAGTTCCCTCGGGGGTCGAAGATTTCCAAAACTGTCAAAGTAGATCGCGTTGTTTCCCCTTTTCGCATAGGCGACCCAGTGCGTACCCGAGCCTTCCGCGTTGTCGAGATTCACGATTCCGCACTCATCGCGACGCACCTTTGTCGGTAACGCGTTGCGCATGAACACGCCCCTAAAGAAAGGTATGCGCGAAAGGCGCGCGGACCGATTCAATTGTTCATTCGTCGTGACGCCCAACGGCAACAAATCGAGCGTCATCGTCGTCGTCGTAGTAGTAGTAGTCAGCGTCTTTTTCGGTAATTTTTTTTTTACCCGTTCTCGTCTTTCTGCTCGTCACGCCGCTACCGCGTTTGTACGGCGCGAGATACAGTCCGCGACCCTCTAATGCGCGATTGTGACGTTGCAGTTCCTCGAGCTGACATCGAGCGGCCTTGCTGTCGTTCACCGCCTTGGCCACGCCAGCAGCTCCACCGATCAGGGATCCGAGCGCTCCCAATATCGGTAGAAAAGGTAGAATGCCTCCGCGTTTCGCCACCGGGAGAATTTTCTTCCTCGTTACCGCTCTCCTCTTCCTCTTTCTCATGCCCATGCCCAATTTCGTTTTTGCTTTCATAGCAGCCCATACAGCGGTCGCGGCGGCTCTCTCGCCAAGGGTTGTGCCGCTTGCCGTGATACGCTCGCGCGCCTTTTCAGCTAGCGCCCGATCGGCAACGTGTCGATCGACGAGGTCGCCGCTTCGCGAGTAAGCGATATCGTGCTCGCGACACGCCTCGTCCAACGGATTGATACCTCGATCACCGCGCGCTAGTCGCTTGGCGAGACGAGTACCCGGTCCACAGAATTGATAACCGGGAATGTGTAATTCGATGGGAAGCGCGTTTATCGCTCTGCCGAGGAGGCCGCTTCGCGCCGCTGCGCGCGACATGCGCCGCAATCCCTTATGAGCGATGGCGGACCGTCTATGTGCGTTCTCTGCCACGGACGATTGTAATGTTCCAAACACGGACGACAGTCCCGTACGTCGGGATCCGTCCTCAGATGAACGGGCAATTTGTCCCACAGTCGATCGACGTAGTCGGAAAAGTCGCGAAGCAGAAGTGTCTTCGACACGAAATGTAGTTGCTCGGCGGACAGATCGAGAATATCGCGCTTATCCGCCAGGAGGAGAAACATCGCGGTGACTGGGGACGTAAACCGCTCGAACGTACGTATAAATAGGGCTAGTGTGCGCGCACGCGCGTAACAATGCGATTCGTGAGACAACAGTCGGCGATAGGAGTGTCGAATCTCGATTGCAAGACGCGACTGACGTCGGGTTTAACGTCAAAAGAAACGCGTCGACACGGTCCTCTTTTACCGATCGCGATACGTTGCATCATCTGCGGCCCTTCCAACTGCGGTAAGACAAACGTGTTGATAAGCCTACTGGAAAGTCAGCACGGTCTGCGTTTCGAGAACGTATACGTGTACTCGATATCTCTGCATCAGCCGAAGTATCGTTACCTCGAAAGACTGTTCGAATCGATGGACGAGATTGGTTATCGCGCGTTCTCCAATAATCGCGACGTCGTGCCGCCGAGCGAGGCGCTCCCCGATTCGATATTCGTGTTCGACGATGTGGCCTGCGACAAACAGGACGCAATCAGGGAATACTTCGCCATGGGTCGACATTCGAATATCGATTGTTTCTATCTCTGTCAAACGTACGCTAAGATACCTAAACATCTGATACGCGACAACGCGAATCTGCTGATTCTGTTTAGGCAAGACGGGACTAATCTGAGACACGTGTACGACGATCACGTGAGCCCCGATATGCAGTACGAAGATTTCTGCGCGTTGTGTCGCGAGTGTTGGCGGCGCAGGTACGGTTTCGTGGTGATAGACAAGGACAGCGCGCTACAAAACGGCAGATACAGACGGGGATTCAACGACTTCGCCGTACTGTAGAGCGATCAGTAGCTGTCGAACGTTCCGAGAGCGATGAGCGACGCGAGGGACACCGCCGAACGAGAGAGGACTGCGCGACAGATCGCTAAAACGCGCGCGTCGATACGCAGAAAATACAGAGCGTTGAAAACTGGCAGTATGGAAAACGAGATCGCTCTCGAGAGACGATTCAAACCGATCGTCGACCCGTTGAAACAAATCGTCGAACACGTCGAAAGAGGCGAATCCAAGAACGACAATGCGACGATGACGAAAGGAATCGTTAAAAGGAAACGCGAGGATAGCGAAGGTGACGACGACGACGACGACGGAAAATTCACGCGACGGATGATATTGAGACCTAAGAAGAGAAAAACACAAACGAGCGCCGAGTCGGAGATGCCCGCGATCCACTCCACGCCTCTGGAACCGCGAAAATTATCACCGTACGAGCGGATGGATGAGGAGGAAGTTTTCGAGACGCGCCCGTCGCCGTTGCCCTCCCTCGAAACGTCCGTGAGGGACATTCCACGAACGCCGCAGGGCCACGAGGAACTGCACAGTACATTGGGCCCGTTGGGACAAAGATACATGGGTGCTCTTCTAAGCGGAGACCCGAAAAACGAAATGGATTACGTTTACGGTGTGTACATAGGGTTTGACAGCACGATGCTCGGTGACAAACGGTTCGACGTGAACACGGACGATTCCATGATCGTGGACGGGGTGAGATACGCGGGCACGCCCGGCTTGTATGAATTAATCTTCAAGAGGTTTCCCGATAAAACAATTTACACCCAGGATGACTTGCAAAAATACAAAAGTATACTGTTGGCGACAAACGCTTACAGACGCAGTTACGGTGCCCTTAACCCCATCATGGGTAACAGAGGGCGTAAATACAGGAACATCGTCGGTCCGTTGATATCGCGCGAGAGAATCGGCAGTAATAGAAAGGGCGCTGGCGTAACCAGATTACCGCCGATTATGAAATTAAACAACAATGCAATAGATTACGTTTATTGGGACGACTCTAATGAATTGGTGGATCGTCTTCGATTGCTCGAGGCCTCTCGTCGAGCGGGCAACGACGCGCACGGTAACGAGATTCAATCGATAATCGAGGAGCTTCGCGAGATCGGTCTTATTATATAAATTGAACCGTTCCATCGGTCGCGACGGCAGTGCGATTCTCGACGAGATCGGCGCAATGTCGGTGAACAAATTCGGAATGTCTCTGAGGAAACGCGGCGACGGCGGTGGATTCGCAACGGAAAGATCGCGATCATCGATCGACTCTCTGAGAAACTACGTGCGAGACAGTGCGCTCTGCTTGAACGAGGATTCCTACGACGCGAGGGAGCGCAAGCTACGACGTCTAGCCGCGCCGGAGATCGACAGCGACGCGACGAACAAGAGTTACGTCGAACGCGCGCTTCGAGAATCGGGAAAGGAGATCGAGTCGTTTTACGAAAAAACAAATAAGTCGTTGTCAACGGTGGAAAGCGAGGTGAATAGGATAAACGGCGACGTGAATGGACTCAGAACTGCGATACTAGACGCGCAGAAGGCCATCGGAGAGACTACGAACGAGACGAATTCTTTGAAAAATGACGCGAATAAGACGAACGGTGTCATGAGCGGACTGAGAATCGTGATGAACGAGTTTCTGGCTAAATTCAAGGAGATGGAAAAACAGATACAGAATTTAGAAAAATCCAAGTCCACACACACGGAGCAGATACTCGGCGCGCAGAAAGCCATCGAAGAAACGACGAGCAAGACGAATTCTTTGAGAAACGACGCGAATAAGACGAACGGCGTCATGAGCGGACTGAGAATCGCGCTGAACGATTTTCTGTCCAAATTCCGCGAGATTGAAAGAGTGATGGTGACGAAGGAATCGCTCGCGAGAGAGATAGCGATAGCGAAAGCGGACATTCGCAGTAACAGGGAGGAACGTCAATAAAGAGGTGCATGAGCCGTCTTTTTTTGCGCGCAGTCGAGAGTGGAAGACACGCGCGCAACGATGAGCGCCGAGAAGCGGAGACTCGTGGAGGAGCTGCACGCACCGGCGCGGAGAAACTTCCCGCGACGTCGCGTCGTGGTGCGTGGTTACGACGATCTGTGGCAGGCTGACGTAGTTGAGATGCGTCCCTACGCGCGACACAACAAGGGTTACTACTACATACTAACGGTTATTGATGTATTGAGCAAGTACGCGTGGGCGTTACCGCCCAAGAGCAAAAGCGGAAGCGCGGTAGCCGCGGCCCTGTCGAGGATATTTCGCGAGGACGCGCGATATCCGAGAAATCTGCAAACGGATAAGGGAAAGGAGTTCTACAACGCCAACGTGCGAGGGATTATGAGAGAACGCGACATAAATCACTACTCGACGTACTCGGTGATGAAGGCGTCGGTGGTGGAGAGATTCAATCGCACGCTGAAGAACGACATGTGGAAACTTTTCACGCTCAACGGCTCGTACGCGTGGGTCGACGAGCTGCCGCGTCTGTTGTCGAATTACAACCATCGCAGGCATAGAACGATCGGAATGCGACCGGCGGACGTGACGCCCGCTGTCGCCAAGAGACTCCTGTCCACGGTGTACAGTCGCGCGAAGATCGCCGCTCCGGGTAGATTCAGGATGAACGATCCGGTGCGCGTGAGCAAATTCAAGACGCTGTTCGAGAAAGGTTACACCCCCAACTGGACTACCGAGATCTTCCGTGTCGCCAAGATACAACGTACCAATCCTGTGATGTATCTGTTGAAAGACTACCGCGGTGAACCGATAGCCGGAGGATTTTACGAGCACGAGTTGCTGCGAGTTTCCGACCCCGACGTCTATCTCGTGGAGAAAGTGTTGCGCAGACGAGGCGATGAAGTATATGTAAAGTGGTTGGGAATGGACAGTTCGCATAACTCATGGATAAAGAAGACAGCCGTGTTATAGTTCTTT
Organism: Temnothorax rugatulus; assembly: GCA_035220575.1. NCBI lineage: Eukaryota > Metazoa > Arthropoda > Insecta > Hymenoptera > Formicidae > Temnothorax > Temnothorax rugatulus. The sequence goes on along the minus strand of JASTWL010000776.1, from coordinate 36,961 downwards.
AATGTAAATTTGACGCGTATTTTATAAAGATGCAAAATCTAACATCATATGCGATTGACCTCTGACCCGCGTCACGATATCTATTTCGTTTCTATACACCGCGTCGCGATATCTATTTTTTCCCAATCGTATGCTGTGTTATGGTTTTTATGTTCTCGTTAATGTAAGCTTATTCTCAATAATGATAAAACAAATTATTTCCTAATAACATATATTTTATATTTTAATCTCCACTGTACATATTATAGTTTTTATGTTCTCCTTAATGTAAGCTTATTCTTAATAATGATAAAAACTAATAACATATGTTTTATATTTCAATCTTTACTTTACATATTTTTTAACAATAATTTACCGTTGATCATCGTAATACAACTCAAGTTCATAATTTCGAAATAAACGATCGAATCTTTGGAACACTTCCTCAAAATCCAACCACTTACCGATACATTCTCGACATTGGTTGGCCGGTCTAATTACGCATAAAATTTTCTTACAAGTAGCGCATTCTATTTTTGTGTTCATATCGAGCCCGTACAGCTCGTTCATGATCGCGTGCCAGGACCTGCTTATATACGTAACCCGGCTCTCGACGATTGCGACGAAACGGGTAGCACGCCTCGCACAATCTCTCTCGCGGGAACACTCCCCATACATACAACGGTAATATTCCAATCACGCAATAGTATCGATTCAGCACTCGATATGGATTTGTATAATCGTCGCGATCGTCGTTGAACAATTCAGGCGGGATTCCGTCAGCCTCAAGCGGTTCTGCCGGTGGTCTCATAGTTTCTGTAAAAAGTATACTTTTTATATTTTTAAATCATTAAATTTGCAACTAAGTATACTTTTTATATTTTTAAAATCATTAAATTTGCAAATTATTATTATTATTAATTGTCTCTTACCTTTATCACTTCTGCAAAGTCTTCTCTTTCAACAACTTTGATAGTGTCGAATCCTTTCGGTAGGAAATGCATATATACTCAATGGGGAAACAAAAATAAATTTTATCTTTGAACCTAAGTTCCTGTTAGCATGCAAAATTAAAAATAAATTCGAACGTCAGTTCCTGTTTTTCCTACGTATAAGATGAAACATTTAACATCATATACGATTAACCTCTGACCCGCGTCGCGATATCTATTTCCGATCGAACGCGATTGATCTCTGATCCGCGTCGCAATATCATTTTGCGCTTACATTTTACAGACTGATCTCTGACCCGCGTCGCGATATCAATTTGCGGTTACATTTTTACAGACTTTACCGAGATTCCTGACCCGCGTCGCGATATCAATTTGCGCTTACATTTATAGACTGATCTCTGACCCGCGTCGCGATATCAATTTGCGCTTAATATCAATTTGCGTTTACATTTTACAGACTGATCTCTGACTCGTGTCACGATACATTTTTACAGACTTTACCGAAATTTCTGACCCGCGCCGCGATATCGATTTGCGCTTACATTTTTACAGACTTTACCAAGATTTCTCGCCCACGTCGCGATATCTATTTACACTTATTCGCGTTGACGGTCGACGCTCATTTTTTTTCCAGCAAGCGCGAATCTTTGGAATAAATATCTTTTATTTATTTATTTATTTATTTATTTATTTATTGTACATGTTTAAACAAATTCAACTTCATCTTTGACGCTAACGTCAAAGCGAAATCGTCACGGTTCTTTCTTTGTTTCTTTCTGACGTCTCACGAATTTACTCCCACCCGCGTTGGGATCGACGGCGAAAAAGAAACGCATCGCTCGATACGTCGGTCAATCGCACTTCGGTCGGGCGGTGACGCATATCGCTTCTCGAAGGGGCGAGGAGGGAAAAGCACCGTTTCCTCGCGGCAATGTCGCTCGCGCGCGTAATCGCGTGCGCGATTATTACCGTCGTTGCGGTAAATTGTGATTCGGATCAAGATGAGACTGTGATCCGTTATCTGCAAAAATATGGCTATCTGGATGATGACGGTGTACAGCGATTTTCATCATCGGACAACACTACGCGGGAGTTCCACCGAGCCATCTCGCTCTTTCAAGAATTCTATGGACTACCTGGCGACGGCGAATTAAACGAAGAGACGCTGAATCAAATGCGTAAACCGCGATGCGGCGTCGTGGACATTTCGGCGCTCACGTTCGCCCCGCTTTCGAACAAATGGCCGAAGAAACATCTCAGATGGAACTTTCATCTGGCCAACGACAGGATCTTAAATACAGCCCGAACCGCGTTCAATCTGTGGGCGGCGAATTCGTCGTTGACGTTCGAACGCAGTTTGCTGAATCCTGACATTCTGATATCGTTTCGCGAGGGACGTCACATGATGATAAAGTCCCGAGTAAACGAAATGTGTACTGCATCATTCGACGGCCCTCACGGTGATCTCGCTCACGCGTTCTTTCCCACCGGAGATCCCACATACATCTCGGAGGTGCACGTGGACAAAGCGGAACAGTGGCACATACAGCTGAATAAGCATCCTCCGGGAACGTACCATTTACTTTACACGCTGACGCACGAGATCGGGCACGCCTTAGGCTTGCCGCACAGCCCCCGCGAAAATTCGGTGATGTACGCGGCCGTGCCTGATAGTACATTTCCCGTTGTACTCAGTCTAGAGGACGTTCTTTCGATTCAACACCTGTACGGCGCTACGGAAAACGCTAAATTTCCAAAACTAACGACCACGACACCGGCGACTACCACAACAACGATGACGACGACGACGACGACGACGACGACGACGACGAAAGACGTCGAGACGGATCTGTGCACCTTGCAAAACGTTGATGCCGTACTGATAATGAACGGTCGATTGTACATCTCGCACGAACGCTACATGTGGTCGATCGATGTAGACGGAAAAACTTTCAAGAAACCTTTACTATTAACGGACTACATGAAATTTCTTCCTAAGAATTTCACGCGTCTAACGGCAGCGTATCGGACACCCTCGGGCAATATCGTGCTGTTCGCGGACAATATGAGCTACATGATTACTTATCCGCGTATAAAGCTAATGTCAACTTGGCCGAGACCCTACGCAGATCTCGGAATTCCCGACGCGACCACGAAGATCAACGCCGTGCTGAACACGAACGAAGGACGAACTTTCATCATATACAACGACAATTTGGTGGGCGAGATAGACGATTGTTCGATGACTATCGTTAAGTTTTACCACATTGAGATGATATTTCCGGGAATACCTCACAGCGTATCGTCGGCCTTTCGATACATCGACGGTAATTTATACTTCATCAGTAAAAATCGATTCTACAGATTCAACGAATTCACGAAAACCGTAACAGCATCCGGCAAATTTGATCTGGGAATCCTCGGTATTACCTGCCCGAGAGACGGACTGATGATGCAACTGCGAGATCTATTGAGTCGATTCGTTCGATTTGACGCAAAGGAGACGTCGAACAGAGAAGAGGAAGAATAGAACAATTCGATGTAACCCCCCTTTTACGTACCGCTCCTGAGATTATTAACGAAAGGAGGGGAATCGTAATTTATTTATTTATTTATTTTTTCAAACTATATTCCACCTCAACTTTCCTCGAACGATTCATTCTCGCGTGATCCGCCAACCGCAACGGAGAAAAAAGAAAGAGAGAGAGATGTGCTCGACGTTACACGCCCCGTATTTCGAACAGCGTCAATCCGACGACGATCTCGAGAACTGTATCGGTAGCGCGAAAAAAAGAAGAAGAGTCGATGAGCAATCAACGGGTGCCAACGTAGACTCCTGGAAAAATACGTGGTGAGTTCACGACGATCCCATACCGCTCGCCTACGATGTGACAATAATTTTTTTTCTTACATCCAGTCAGGAGGAAAATGACGACGACGACAGTACATCGAAACGCGACGCCGAACGTCGTCCGGTGCGAATTCTGGAAAGAAGATATCTATTAACTAAGACGGGATACAAATTCATTGACGTCGGTGTCACAGCCGTACTCCCATGCTACGTGCACATCGTCATAGGGGATTGCCACGGCAAGGAGATCTCGCTCTCGCCTGAAACGTGGAAGGAACTCGTCGATCGCAAACGCGTGGTGTTATCCCACCTACAGCGCGGAAAGAACGAGCGCGCTCCACCACCGATGTGTCTCAAAAACGGACACCTAAAATTACGATTTGGCAAAATTAACAATCTGTCGACCGTACGCCTGGAAACGTCCACGACTCGTCTGATCGTTTCGATGAACACCGTGCTCCTTATGTTCGACCTAGCACTTTGCGTCAACAACCTCGTGAATTCGTTGCGCGCGATAACCGGCATGATCGACGCGAAGCTGACGCGCTTCGTCGCTATCGCGGCCACCGTATCAGATCCCGCGAACGTCCCGAGAGCGATACGCGAAAGCGAATTCTTCGATCGCAATAACATCGTTGATTGCGAGTTAGCCGCTCTGTACTTCGGAAATAATGTATTATAATTACACATCATTTAAAAATAAAGAGAGAAGAACATGTGGAACTTTGACCGTTACTGCGATTTCCTCCTGCTCCAAGATATTCTCTGTATATTTTTAAAGAAAAAAGAAACGTATAATTGTCATCTTGAGACACACATGTATTTATTTATTTATTTATTTATTTATTTATTTATCTCATCAAGAACAAAAAAACGTATCCGTATTCGCACGATATATGCATATGTATATTTTAAACGTCGCTCCGGCCGCTTTCGTACACGACGTTCCTCGTCTCCTTCATAACCCCGGGAATCTTCCTCAAGTCGTCCGCAGCTTGATCCAAAAACTGACGCAATAACTGTCGCTTGCGATCCGTACACGACGTCAAGATCTGAGATCGCAATTTCGCGTGTTTCCACCAATTACGCTTCTCCTTATTCGCGATATCCTTGAGATTGTAGACGTCTAAACGGATCAACTGCGATCCGATCTCCCCGGGCGACTTCACGGTAAACATCTGTTTATCCTTCATCCTCGATATATACTGCGGCATACGATCGAGATCACGAGTGGACTCCGCCAGGTCGAACAACGCGTCGAGCCCGCCGCCGCCGCCGCCGCCGCTGCTGCTGCTGCATCCTGCCTCCTCCTCCTCATCCCGCTTCTCCACGCTGTACGAATGATCCGTCGAAGTCGCGGCGAGGATATCCCCTCCCGCACCGACGGGTAGACTTTTGACGTATCTGTCATGATGGTTGATCCATTCGTAAAAAGTATCTTGCGTCATTAGATCGCTCACTAATGATGAATACAACTTCGATGGGAGTCGATCGCGAATGAAATTATACATATCGTTCACGGAACAGGTAGAATTCTTAGAACCTTCCTTCAGCCATAATTTATAGAGCTCTGTTATGACACTCTTTATGTTGCTGCCCTCGCGCATACGACGGACATTACAGTCGCTTCGATTTTGATTTGTAGTCGTCAGGTACTTCGAGACACTTGTGAGCAACAGTCTCAAATTTCGCGGCGCCGAACATTCGGGATTCCAAATTTCGCGCAGCAGATCGAGCAGGGTGAAAGTGACCGACTCGACATCCTTCGACGTGAGTTCGACTTCTACGACCTGATCCTCGAACGGCTCGTCCAACAACGACATCAGAGCCTCCTTATCCTTCAATTGACTCTCCATGGCACTCTTTCCCACCACACAGGCGCATCAACGTTCTCGCGCTTTCACAAAACTTCAAAACTGCTGCCAATCAATTTCTGCGAGGATTCGCGTACTCCCGCACTTATATAGTACCACCGAGAACAGGGCGATCCCTGATTCGGCGGTGGATGCACGGGGTCAAAAGGGTGGGCAGATAACCGCGCCACGTTTCACGCGAAATAACTTTGAAAACAACGGACTCGCCAAGGATAATGAGTCATCGCGCGCGACTACCAAGATCGGATCACGAAATCAACGACGGCGGATGTGCAGGGGTCGATAGGGCGGCAGATAACAGCGTCGCATAACTGCAACGCGAAAGAGACGATGCTTTGCGGAATAAAATATCGACTGGCGGACATTGAAATTGTTTTCGTCCGCAAGATTATTGCGACGAGGAAGGAAAAAAATAATGCGCGCGCTTTCGCTTCGCGCGACTTAAATTTTGCGACGAGGCGGGCGAAAGATCGACGACGACGACGACGACGATCGATTTTCGTGGGTCGATTACGTCGAACCGCCCCGCCCCGCCGTCCTAAACGCGCGAAATAACTTTGAAAACAACAAACAGCGTCGGACGAGAAGGACTCACCAAGGATAATGAGTCATTGCGCGCGACTACCAAGGTTGAATCACGAAATCAACGACGGCGGATGTACAGGAAGCGCGACTTAAATTTTGCGACGAGGCGGGCGAAAGATCGACGACGACGACGACGATCGATCGATTTTCGTGGGTCGATTACGTCGAACCACCCCGCCCCGCCCCGCCGTCCTCTCACCCACCGCTTACGACAGCTTGCACCCCGCCCCGCCCCGCCGTCCTCTCACCCACCGCGACCCCACTACGGCGCCTTACTTCCCGCCCGGCCCCCGGCATCCTCTCGGATGAAGTTGAAACCCCTATAGTATACCTACTGACGTTGAAATGGAGGAGCTCCGCCAGCGGGTGTCAGCGCTCCAAGAGGACAACGCCAAACTCAAATCCCTCGTGGAAAAGGCGCTGTCAAGGAGGGAAGAGTCCATGGAGGTGGACACGCAGGACAACGCTCCACCGCCGGAACCCCCGGGTCGCGAGTTGAGACCTAGGAAGAACGACAGGCAGTACACAGTTCCGGACTCTGACGAAGAGAAGGAAAAAGAGGCAGCCGAGATCAGACGCCGACAGATCCTTGAGGAAATCGAGGTCGAGGGGATGCCGGCGGTGAACAGACCGGCCTTAGATGGGAAATCCACGGTTCTAGAAGAAGCCGTCCCACCGAGACAGGTCGGACGGGAGAAACAGTCTCTCGAGGAGAGGCTGTTGAACGCCATCTCGAGCAAATTGGAGGGAATGGTGACGAAGCTGGTTGGCAACCTGGTCGTTGGCCGGGGAGCAAATCAACCAACAACCAACCAGTCAAATGTCGACAAAGGCAGGCTGCCTACAGCTGCTGGAGAGACTCCCACTTACGGAAAGAAGGGAGTAGCGACTGTAGCCAAGAGTGGCGATAAAAAGAAGTCGGTCGCCAAGGACAAAGGCAAGACTTCGTCAAAGTCCACTTACGCGGAGACTTCGAAAACAGAGGTTAGACAAAATAATGCAGCCAAGGAAGCTAAGATCTCCAACACGGCAGATAGGAGGCAAACAGGGAGACCCGCCTCTGCAAACGCACCCCCGCCAAAGTCCGGCGCGCAAGAAGGCTGGACAACGGTGGGGAAAAGAGGCAGGGTAGGAGGACAGAAGACGGTCGGAGAGGCCAAGGGAGCCGGGGGCGGCCCTGGTAGCAAGGGCGCAGCCGCGAGGTTCGAACCGACGCAGTCCAAAGCCGGTCAGGCAAGGAGGGCCGGTCCAGGTAGCAGCGTGGCTAAGATCGTTAAGAGGAAAGTGCCGCGAAACGCGGCAATAACGATAACAAACCAGGAGGGGAAGTACGACGAGCTCCTCCAGGAGGCCTGTGCCAAGATCAACCCAAGAGAGTTGGGGATCGACACGGGTCTCAAACCGAAAAGAGCTCAAACCGGGGCCCTCATTATCGAGGTCCCCGGCAAGGATAGGGAGGCCAAGGCCGACCTATTGGCAGACCAGATAGCCAGAGTCTTCGAGGGCCGACCGGGAGTCAGAGTATCGAGACCCTCCAAGACGGGCGAGTTGAGGGTTCTCGATCTCGCAGACTCGGCAACGGCGGAAAACCTGGCGCGGGTGATCGCAGACATAGGCGGATGCACGTCAGCGCAGGTCCAGGTCGGGACATTGACCAAGGGACCGAACGGCTTGTTCACGGCGTGGGTGAGGAGATGTCCACTCACGGCCGTGAACGTAATTCACAGAGCGGGTGGTAAACTACAGGTTGGGTGGTTCTCCGCCCGGGTGCAGGCGCTCGAGACGAGACCCCTGCAATGTTTCAGTTGTCTCGAGGGGGGACATGTCCGAGCGCACTGCACAAGTGCAATAGACAAGAGTGCCCGGTGTTATAGGTGCGGCGAAGCCAATCACCGGGCCCGTGAGTGTAGGGCGCCTCCCAACTGCCCGATCTGTTCGGATCTTGGGAGACCAGCGGGGCACAGAGCCGGAGGCAAGGCCTGTGTCCCCGCGAGTAAGAAGGGAAAGCCACGTCAGGGGAAAGGAGCCGAAAGGCCGTCTCCCCCCCCCCCAGACGGGAGCAATACTAGGATGGAAGTAGACACGGAGGCGGCACCGGGGTCGTCCGGACTGCAACCAAAGACAAAGGTCCTCAGTATCGAGGTGGTGAAACTACCAACCGTAGGCAGGCAGGCCACAAAAAGACCAGCCACAGAGGCCGTGGGCGAGGTAGAGAAGACGGAGAAAGAGAAGAGACCGATGGCCCGGCCAAAGACAAAGAGGAGGAACAAGGAGACGACAGTGGAAGAACGGACGTTTCAGCCGCCAACACATCCTGCTTCGGTGCCAGACCCCAATAATGAGCGGGACAAAGACGAGGTGACGAAGGATACACCGGCTCTGCCGCAGCTGACTCCACCACTGCAGGAGCCAATCCCGAGCGACAAGCCCGAAACGGACGGGCAGCCAGAGATGACGATCCAAGCAGAGGATACGCTTAACACGGAAGCCAGTGAGTAGAAGGGGGTGGAGGCCTTCGGACCAGATTTCTACTAGTCATGCCTCCACACCGCATAATTCAGGCAAACCTTAATCACTCCCCCGCTTCGCAGGACGTGTTTCTCCACACCATGGCGGAGCGGGGGTGCGGGGGGGGGGGGCGTGGCCGCCGAGCCGCACCGGGTCCCGAGCAACCACTCGCTGTGGGCGGGCAGTCGGTGCGGCTTGGTGGCTACCACATGGAGACAGCCTGTCCCCTGCTCGAAGTTTGGAGCGGGGGACGGGTTCGTGGTGGTCAGATGGGGCCGCGTCTACGTGGCGGGAGTATACGTCTCGCCCAACGTGGACGTGGCCTCATTCGAGAGGGTACTCGAGGACCTTAGGGTCTGTTTAATGAGAATCTCGCCAGCAAAGAGAAAGATGTTGGTGGCCGGGGATTTCAACGCCAAGTCGGCGCTGTGGGGCTTCCCGGTCGCCAACAGGAGAGGCGGGATTCTCGAAGTGTGGGCGGCGGGCCTGGGGTTGACGATACTAAACTCCGGGAACGCGCAGACCTGCGTGAAGTGGAACGGGGGGTCCATCGTCGATTTGACGTGGGCGAGCCCCTCGGTAGCCCGCCAGGTACGGGGATGGAGGGTGGCCGAGGAGATAGAGTCACTATCTGATCATCTGTTTGTAGAGATGACTCTCTCGGTGACTCCCCCGGAGGTCCAGGCCCGCCGGCGCGAAGCGGAGGAACGCTTCCCGAGGTGGGCAGTGAGGAAGCTGGACCCGGATCTTCCGAGAGCCGCGGTCCGCACCTCACTGTGGGCGGACATCATGGCGACGTCCGAAGACGCGGACGAGGCCGCGGAATGGCTAGGGGGCGTAATGAAGGACGCGTGCGACGCGTCCATGCCACGGTCCCGGCCTCACCCCAGAAAGGCAGCATACTGGTGGACGGAGGAGATCGCCGAAGCTAGGCACTCCTCCGTCCAAGCCAGGCGTCGCTGGCTCCGAGCAAAAAAGGGCGGGAATCAGCGACGGATGGACGAGACGGGAGTAGCCTACCGCTCCGCCAAGCGGGACTACTCCTGGGCCATTAAGGTGGCCAAGGACAGATCATGGCAGAAGCTCCTGCAGGCCCTGGATGAAGATCCGTGGGGGCGCCCGTACAAAATGGTCATCAACAAACTGAGGACCTGGGCGCCCCCAATAACGGAGTCCATGGACCCCGAGTTCCTCGAAGAGGTGGTGAGCACCCTCTTCCCGGACGACTCCGGGGAGAGGGTGAGCGGCGGTCCCGCTCCACCGGTGGTGGAGTGGGACGAGGAGCTCGGAGTGTCCATGGACGAGTTGAAACGAGCGGCCAAAAGGCTCAGGGCAGACAAGGCACCGGGGCCGGACGGAGTTCCGGGCCGAGTGTGGTCCTTGGTCACGGGGGAACTGGCCGAACGCTTGCGAGCGTTGTACACGATGTGTCTGAAGCAAGGCCGGTTCCCCAAGGCGTGGAAGAAAGCCAAATTGGTCCTCCTCCCCAAACCGGGGAAACCCGCCGACCAGCCGTCGGCGTATAGGCCGATTGCCTGCTGGATGAGGTCGGCAAACTCTTTGAAAAGATCATAGCCGACCGAATCGTCCAGCATTTGTCCCGGAGTGGTCCCGATCTTTCGGAGCACCAGTATGGCTTCCGAGAGGGTAAGTCGACGATAGACGCAATCATGCGCATCAAGACCCTCTCGGAGGCCGCGGTGGAGGCCGGCGGGGTGTTGTTGGGCGTCAGTTTCGACGTTGCGAATGCTTTCAACACCCTGCCATGGCCGACGATAAGGGAGGCACTCCTGTATCACGGGGTGCCCCCTTATCTAGTGGCGGTCCTATACGATTACCTCCGGGACAGGCAATTGGCCTACACCGACCAAGATGGAGTGGTCAGGGTCAGGCTGGTCGTGCGGGGGGTTCCGCAGGTTTCGGTCCTAGGTCCACTCCTGTGGAACCTCGGATATGACTACGTTCTCCGGATCGCCCTCCTCCCGGGATGTTGGCTGAACGGTTTCGCCGATGACACATTCCTGGAAGTCGAGGGCGAAACGTGGGAGGAGGCCATAGGGAAGGCGAATGTCGCAGTGGCGGCTGTTGTGGCCGCAATGCGGAAGGTGGGCGTGAGGGTGGCTCCCCAGAAGACGCAGGTAGTCTTCTTCCACGGGAAGTCGACGAGGAAGCCGCCCGCTGACGCCCACATAGAGGTGGAGGGCACCCGAGTCCCCGTGGAGGCGAGCATGAAGGTGCTTGGCCTCTGGTTGGACGGCAAATGGACCTTCGGCGAGCACTTCGCTCGCCTGATCCCGAAAGCAAAGGCAGTAGCTAACGGCCTTTCGAGGCTGATGCCTAACATGGGAGGGGCGAGCGGTCGCGCTCGCCGACTGTACGCCAACACCGTGCACGCCGTGACGCTCTACGGCGCACCAGTCTGGGCGTCTGCTGCAGAGAAGTCGAGCCGCATCAGGATGCGGCTGAGACAGGTGCAGCGCCCGGTGGCCCAAAGGGTGTCACGCGCGTATTGCACGGTGTCACACGCGGCGGCGACGGTCCTGGCGGGTCTCCCCCCGCTGGAACTCGCAGCTCGGCAACAAGCCGAGGTGTATCGAAGAGTGAGGGAGCTGCGAGAGAGGGGAGGCCCAGTGACACTCAGGGTCCGTCAAATTATCAGGGTCCAGGAGAAGGCAGTCCTCGTTAGGCGATGGCAGGGGTACCTCGCCGACTGTGAGTACGGCCGGAGGACTGTCGACGCCGTCCGATCCTGTCTGGCCGAATGGTTGGACAGTCGGAGACTCGGGGTGACCTATCATTCCGTGCAGGTGCTCACCGGACACGGGTGTTTCGGTGTGTACCTGCACCGGATAGGGAAGGAGGCCACTACAAGGTGCCACCACTGCGACGAGGAAAGGGACACGGCGCAGCACACGCTCGAGCTATGCCCGGCATGGGCCGAGCAGCGCCGTGTCCTGCAGGGGGAGGTCGGAGCAGACCTCTCCCTCCCGGCGATAGTGGCGGCTATGGTCGGGGTAGAAACGATGTGGCGAGCATTCCTGGCCTTCTGCGGCAGTGTAATGTCACAGAAAGAGGCGAATGAAAGGATCAGGAGGGGGGAAGTACGCCCCCCTCCAACAAACAGGAAAGAAGAAGAGGAGGAGGAGTGGATGCCGGGGCGGCTGCCGAGAGTGTCGCCGCCGCCAGTAGAGTGGCGGCGGCGACTGCGGCCTCGCGGCGGTGCTCCGGATACACTCCCGGCCTTTTCGGCTAGATAATGTCCGCCAAAGAGGAGGCGGAGAAGATCCGAAGGGGGGAGGTCGATCCTCCTCCGGTGGACCTCTCCCAGTAGCGCACGGGGCGCGCGGGCCCTTGAAGGCTCGTTGGTTCCCCCGGCGCTACACCACACACACGCGCGGTCCACACGGGGTGCGCGGGCCCCTCCCGGTAGAGGAGCCCGTTTGTTCCCCCGTTCATAGATATCATTTGGGCGGGTGGACGGTTCGCCGTCCCACTCGACCCAACCCGCAGACTATTGTTTGCGGGCAGACACCGGCCTTCTCACCGGTGCGAGTCTGGACAGCACCTCCGGCTATTCCGGAGGATGAGAGGTCCGGCGTCCCGGCGGGGTGACGGGGCGTCGGACATATCTCCCAACAAAGCAAGGGAGGAGTGGCAGGGTGGGTAGTGTTCACATCCCGCCACAGAAGATAAACTATGGCTCAAGCAGAGCGAAAAATAAAGAGAGAGCCTCGGCTCTCTCGAGGGACAGACGGCTCAACCAGGGCCTGGCGCAGGGGGATACCCGGATGCAATATTAACAAGTTCCCGGGTATCTCCCGACAGGCGCCGAGAAGGACACCCGTGGAGTTTTAGTGGGTAAGAATCCCACACTTCCCTCGCCCCTCCCCCCGGAGGGCAGGGAGTCTTCCCCCTCCTACACCAGAGGGGGCTGCCGGGCCACATACCGGACTCCTTGTGGGTCCGGGAACCCGGCAAACGAAGATTTCTCCACGTAAAAAAAAAAAAAAAAAAAAAGGGCCGAGTGGTCAACGTAGGGGACCGCGAATAGTGAGAGCGGACCGTGTGTCGAAGGATTTCGCAGAATTTTACGCCTTGTACCACGAGTACTACCTTCCTCGGACCGAGATTTATCCCCAGCCCCAGCCGAGGTTGACGCCGAAAAAACGAGAGGGAAAGGAGAATGAGGATCCGATCCTCGCGGAACTCCTGCGGGAGTTGAAGGAGGAGGAGCGGCACCACCGTCCAGCCACTCCTCGATCCGAGCTCCAGCCGGGGCCGAGTGGCGGCGTCCCGAGACCAGAGGAAGGAAAGAAGAGAGAGATCCCCCTCGTAGACATTTCGGCCAGTGACGACGACGACGACGAACCGCTGGTGAAGCGGAGGAAGACGTAAACGATGCGATACTGCGTGAGATAAAACGAAAAAAGAAAAAAAACTTTAAAAACAAAAGCAAGAGAAAAGGCCTTGTACATGGTACAAGTAATGTGTGAATAGAGGCCAATTAGCATTTGTTCAGGATTTTCACCGCGATCGATCACCGCGATCGATCACCGCGATCGATACCGCTGCCGCCATCCCTGAGCCGCCCCCCCGCATCACCCCTGACCGCGCGGTCTCTCGCGGCGCGGTATCGATCCGTTCACGCCAGGATCCCGTGATCCTGCGAAACGCGCCTATTGGCCCTCTCAATTGTCGCGTCACCGAATGCTCCGAGAACGGGCCCGCGAGAGCGCGATCCCATCAGTAGCAATTGAAGGGCGGTTCAAGCGGTGCTACAGCCGACGTGCACCCGTCTCGTTAATTCTACTCCGGTTCACGCAGTCGAACCTCGCCGTCGTGTTTCCCTGAAACTCAACAGTTCGTTCCACGCGGATTTACGCCCCATCGTGCATTCGAACAGAAATTGTTGTGCCATCCGTGCACTCGCGAATCGTGTCTCACAGACACTCGCAACCGCGCTATTCACGCGCTCGTTCCGCTCTCACTGTGCGGCGACGGACATTAACGCCTCCGGGCGTCAGCAGCTTCACCCTCGCTGCACGCGAGTGGTGACCATCCTCAGCATTGCGTCATCGCGCCTCAGTATAAATTGTGTATAAGAAACTATTTTGTGCAACCCGAATAAACGATTGTTGTGCATGATCAACTAAAAGCAGTGTCCGCTCATTCTCCGCACTCCGGATCCCTGTCGGGGTCGACTCGGCCTCCTCTTACGCCAATTGGCGAAGCCGGAGTTACGCCCGGCAACCAAATTCGCCAACAGCATTTAAGTCTCCCAACATTCCCCTTTCCTACTCCAACTTCCTTTTCCTTTCCATTCCCCTCCCCCCGCCGATGTGGCCGCCACCTTGTCGCGGTGGCGGGGCTTGAGGGTGCGTTCCCTCCTTGGAGACGCACCGATCGAGAGCGGCCACCGCTGTATAATTTATAATCTATGCCAATTGGTAATAATTTGAAAAATTGGTCAGAAAACGGTACATTTTGTAAAAAGGTACTTGGAATATGTTGGCGAATTTGCGGTTGCCGGGCGTAACTCCGGCTTCGCCAATTGGCGTAAGAGGAGGCCGAGTCGACCCCGACAGGGATCCGGAGTGCGGAGAATGAGCGGACACTGCTTTACCAGATTATGCACAGCAGTCGTTTATTAATTATGCACAGGAATAGTTTATTGTACAAAACTTGTACGGATGCGCGATTACGCAATGCTGAATTTGATGGTCACCACACGCGTGCAGCGAGGGTGAAGCTGCGGACGCCCGGAGGCGTTAATGTCCGTCGCCGCACAGTGAGAGCGGGAACGAGCGCATGAATAGCGCGGTTGCGAGTATCTGTGAGATACGATTCGCGAGTGCACGGATGGCACGACAATTTCTGTTCGGATGCACGACGGGGCGTAAATCCGCGTGGAACGAACTTGCTGAGTTTCACGGAAACACGACGGCGAGGTTCGACTGCGTGAACCGGAGTAGAATTAACGAGACGGGTGCACGTCGGCTGTAGCTCCGCTTGAACCGCCCTTCAATTGCTACTGCGGGACCGGAGCTCTCGCGGGCCCGTTTCCGGAGCATTCGGTGACGCGACAATTGAACAGGCCAATAGGCGCGTTTCGCAGGATCACGGGATCCAGGTGTGAACGGATCGATAGCGCGACGCGAGAGACTGCGCGGTCAGGGGTGACGCGGGGGAGCGGCGCGAAGTCGCCTCGTTCAGGGGGCGGCTCAGGGATGGCGGCAGCGGTATCGATCGCGGGGAAAATCCTGAACATACCGCCCGCCGCAAATACCGATTCGCAATAAAGACAGGAGCCGCCCGCCGTGACGAATGTGGATCTCGCGCCGCCCGCCATGCGGAGAACTGCGAGTGCTGAAACAAACTTAAGAATTAACAACTTAAACTAGAATTGACAATGTACAGAATTATTTACAGTATATACAGAAATACGGTGCGATTGAGCGCACAATGCTTCGCAACTATCACGGAATGTCACTCTGGATCATTACGATCGGTATTTACATCAACCGGGAGAAATGACAGCTTAACGATCGCGCGTTTGTATTTGGCCGTTC
Source organism: Temnothorax rugatulus (assembly GCA_035220575.1). Lineage (NCBI taxonomy): Eukaryota > Metazoa > Arthropoda > Insecta > Hymenoptera > Formicidae > Temnothorax > Temnothorax rugatulus. The sequence goes on along the minus strand of JASTWL010000776.1, from coordinate 21,642 downwards.
TGACCGTGACGACGCGTGTAAGTCCATCCTCGCCAGGGTGACACTCTATGATTCTGCCCAACTCCCACTTGTTCGGAGGAGCTAGTGAGTTTCGCAGAAGTACTAAGCGTCCGACTCGAGCAAGATTTTGAACCTCACGCCACTTGGGGCGTTGCTGCAATGTATGCAGATAGTCATTCGACCACAGCTTCCAAAAGCTATCGCGCATTTGCTGAATTAGCTGCCATCGAGTGAGACGCGTTTCCTTTTCGTCGAGTAAAGAAGGCGTGGGGGCGCTTGTTAGCGCGGTGCCAATTAGAAAATGACTGGGTGTCATTGCACAATAATCATCTACGTTGTCGGACATCTGAGCGAGCGGTCGCGAGTTCAGACACGCTTCGATTTTACATAAGAGCGTGGTCAGCTCCTCGAATGTCAGCGTGTGTGCTCCGATGACGCGTTTCATGTGAAATTTCACGCTGCGGACGCACGCTTCCCATAGTCCGCCGAAATGCGGCGCGGACGGAGGAATGAAGTTCCAACGAACGCCTTGAGTCGCGGTTTGATTCTGAAAGTTCGGATCGCGTACGGCTCTCTTCCATGCGGCGGATATTTCGCGATGAGCGCCGTGAAAGGTCGTCGCGTTGTCCGAATACATATCACTGGGAACGCCGCGACGCGCACAAAACCGATTGAATGCAGCGACGAACGCGGAAGTCGTACAGTCGCTAACTAACTCTAGATGCGTGGCTTTGACTGCCATGCACACAAACACGGCAATATATGCCTTTCTCGATTTGTATCCTCGACCGGGTGTAGATCTGACCTGTATCGGTCCGGCATAATCCACCCCGCAATGTAGGAATGCGCGTGACGTCGACGTAACGCGACACGCGGGCAAGTCGCCCATCAACTCGCTCGCGATCTTGGCATTTTCCCGAGCGCATGTGACACATTGATGTAGAATAGCGCGGATTGTTTGACGCGCGCGTAATATCCAGTACGTTTCCCGCAGCCGGTGCAGCGTGTATTGCGGCCCAGCGTGGAAGGCGCGTAAATGTGTATCGCGTATTAACGCGGCAACGGCCGGATGGGCAGCGAGCACCACCGGGTGCTTTTTGTCCTGCGGATGTGACCGGACACTAGGTTTTGGGACTGTTAGTGGTTGATATTACTATTCCCTTTCACGGTCGCCACTCGGTTTGACCTATGTTCACCGAGAAGGAAAGTGTCTGTTTCCCGAATGTGTCAAACTATACTAATTCTCCTTTATTTTCAGGTTCCCGTCGCCGCTGGATCATCCCCGTCGCTCTCCGCTGGATCATCGCTTATTGTCGCCTACCAGGATCAACGAGGGACTCTGCCGGATAATCGCCGTTGGACAGGTAAGTTAAAGGTAAGTAACTTGACACTCATTCGTTTATTTATAACAATGCTGAATTATTTATTCATATTTCTCATCAAATGCCGTTATGGTTCACAATTGCGCTTCATCTGTCAGAAGACTGACTCGCTGGTATCGCCGCTGGGGTATGTTCCCGAACTCGCCGCAAAATTGCTAAATCCCGATAAATCTCGACGGATGCCGTTTATTCGCATCGAGTAGAACTGGCATATGTGGTTTTCCACAAGTCCCATCGGCTGTGGGACGATTTCACAAAACATCCTTATTTTCGAATAAATCACGAAAACTCCTCGCGGATTCACCTCTCCACCTTCCAGTGGTAAGGCATTCACAGGTGTAAACCCGGATCACGCCTCTGCGTACAAGTTGTCAGGCCCACGGGACCTCCGGTGAGGCTGTCATGAAAAATTCCCTAATTCCGTTAAATTGCGGAAAATTATGCGTGATGCCGTTTATTCACGTCGCACTGATGTGGCATTCATGACAATTGCTTCACTAAGAGTCTCCGTTCACAAGATGGCCGACACCTCTCGCTACGGCTATGTTCACACGAAGGGTCCCGAAATCACTCGAATTTCCGGAAAATTCGTTCAAATGCCGTTTAACTGTCTCCCACCGAGTGGGCATTCACCGTTATTTATTCAACAATATGCGTCGTTTGCGATATCCTTGACTCTCACGTGATGATCACGTGATCGCGCGTGATTTCGGTTTCCTTTGATGTTACGTTACAAATTCGCGCACTGTCGATCGCCGCTGTTGACAAGGCAATCGCATTTATTGCCTGCGTCGCAAAATCGTTACGCACTACACGCACAACACGAATTTCGCAGGGCACAGGCGCCCTTCGCGTCGCACGACGCACGAGACATTTACGGGGACCACAGTCCCTCCTCGTTATCTCACACGAGCGAATTACGCGTTTCCGCGGGCGTTGCCGTTGTTTACGGATGACCGGGTATCGTCTACGCGCTCGACTTAGATCGCGATACGCAAAGTACACGACGGCGAGATACATGTACGCGCGACATATCCTACCTCTCGGACGATCCACGACAGACTGCCTCGAGCGGCGGGTCGTTCTCGGCCTCCCCACCATTGCGCTCTACCCCCACTCTGCGGACCTACTACGCCGCAGTGCCTGTTCGTACCGGCTTTCTCTTTCTCCCCACCACGTGGTTTCCCGTGCGAACGTTCTAGAACGTTCCCGTGGAAAATTCCACGGGTTTCGCGTTTCCGGAGGTGCGCTCCCCTGGCACCGCTGCACCAGGTTTTCACAATTTTAACCGCACGTCCGCCGACGACGCCGACCCGTGCGCACGACTCGTCCTACGTTACAAATGACCCTCCCGGGTGACCTCCCCGTAGAGGATGTCCGGGTGACCCGCGACATGGCCGCCGTTGACGCCGACCCCCGATGCCGACTCTCCGCATCACACTCGGCCCATTGACGCGCTCGGTTCCTGTGGCGGACCCCCAGGTACCGAGATTCCCGGCGGCTGGCCATCTCGCGTTCCCGCGGTCGGAGCTCGACGCCGACCCGATATGCCTGTGTACCAGGTCCCGCTGAATGCGCATTCGCCATAAATTCTCGTGTCCGACCCGTGGTTCTCGATTTCCCGAACCACCGGTCGGATCGCCACGCCGATCGCATATGCCTGCTCTGGGGGACCCCTGCTGTCGGCACATGTCCCTATTTTGCGCGCCGCGCTGCCCGTTTGAGATTTTTCGAATCTCCCTAACTATCGGTCGTATCGAGATGCCGATTGCATATGCCTGCTCGGGGGGGCCCTCGCTGTTGGCACATGCCCCTCCTTTTCGCGCAACGCTACTGGTTTGAGAGTTTTCAAAACTCCCTAGCTATCGGTCGTATCGACATGCCGATTGCATATGCCTGCTCCGGGGGGCCTTGACTGCTGGCACATGGCCATGCTTTTCGTCCGGCGCCGTCCGTTCGTGAGTTTTCAAATTTCACGAATTACCGTCCGGAACGCGGCGCCGGCGTGATATGCCCGTTCAGGGGAGGCTCCGCCATCGGCATATGCCACTGTCTTTCGGATATATTCGCCCGTTAGCGAACTTCCGAATTCCGGCTCTATCTGTCTCGTGCGCGATCCCTAACCGTTTCTCGCGTCGCGCCCGCGCGGAGTTACCTCGCGAAACTGAAGATTACGTGTGGCTCTAGCGTCTTAGCTCGGTCGCGTCGCGCGCCAATAAATGAAAACAAAATCATGTCGAGCCAAAAGAAAAATCGCGACCGGCATGTGTAACTACTTAAATCTAACGGGGCTCGCGTACCCCGGGAACAACTTATTCCTAACCTATATACTAATGGCGCCGGATGTGGGGAAGCGCTCTTCCCTCATTCCATCCTCGGAACGCCCTCTACATCGCCGGAGCCGCGGGCTCGCTCACGCCCCCTCCGTCTGCGACTCCGGGTTGCTGGACGGGCTCCTAAAAGAGACCGTCGAGCGCTCGTCCTCATCCTGGGCACGCCCGCTGCCGGCCCTTTGTCCGGCCGGTGGTGGCGTACCTTCCGTCGATCTCGCCGCCGATAATCGCGATTGCAACTCGACGATCATCGCTTCGAGTGCGGCGATTCCCGGCGACATCTCTCCGTTCCCCGTCGGTATCGCGGCATCGACCGCCGGTATGGGCGGGCCCGTCGTCTCCTCGCTCGGCAATCGCTCGACGGCGCTCGCTTGTTCGGCGCTCGCGACGGCGTTCGCGTGCGCGCGCGGTTGCTCCGCTACGCCGACCGTTATCTCGGTCGGTAACGCCTGGACGGTGGGCGTCTCCTCGATCGCGCCCCCGCTTACGGTCGCGATGCCCGGACCTACCGTACTGGGCGGACGCTCCGGCGTCCCCGGCTGGCTGGCTCGTCCCGTCGGCTCTGGTCGGTCCGTCAGCTGCCTGACGACCTCCGCCGAGAGCCTGCGCAGCTGGACTTTTGGCAGCTTCGCGCCTATATGACGTGCGGACAATGCGTGCGGTCGCACGGAAACGCTGAATGGCGGAGACGACCGCCAACGCGAATGAGCCCGTTCTCATCGAGAAACGGGTTTAACGGCAGTAGTTTACTGCTTTTCGAGATGCGTTGTGAGCCCTCTAACTGGGCGTATTCGACAGGGAACAGCTGCCGTTGAACGTTCCTCAGCCAAAAGATGCGCGCGAAGTTAATTTCGTCCGGACTGAGCAGTTCCGGCTCGGTTTGCGACGGCGCATTTGACTTGGAGCAACCTCCCTCGCAAGCGCAACGAACGAATCGCATGATGTAAGCGGTGACTCGCACCAGCTTGTTCCACGACGAGAATCTCTCGCCGAGATCCCATCGATCGCGAGATTGCATGAGGTGCACGGGAACGCGAACTCGCTCTTCCGGCGGTGTCTCCTGCGAATCTGATTGATGCTCATATGGCCATTGATCGGACGAAAGTTTGAGCCAGTCAGGCTCTGTCCACCACAAGGATTGATTTATAAGATTTTCCGGGGGCACGCCTCGCGACACGAGATCGGCCGGATTTTGTTTTGAGGGCACGTGATGCCACTCGACGTTCGGCAATAGGGTTTGTACCTCGTGAACCCGATTTGCGACGAATGTTGGCCATCGGGAAGGAGGCTGCGAAAGCCAGGCTTTAGTGACCTGCGAATCGGTCCAACAGTGATAAAGCTTAATTGCGATCACGAGAGCGGATCGGATAGCGTCGATTGCACGCGCGAGAAGGACCGCGGCGCACATCTCCAATCGAGGAATACTCATGGGTTTGAGCGGCGCTACTTTCGATTTTGACATGAGCATCGTGACTTCGACTGTTCCGTCGATGTGCGTAACTCGTAGATAAATGACCGCTCCGTATGCGGAGGCAGACGCATCGGCAAACCCATGAATTTCCGAGCTGAGCGTATTGGATCCGTAACCTGTCCAACGCGGAATCGAGATTTGTTTCAACAGCGGCAATTGAAAGTAGTAATCTCTCCATTTTCGGAGGAAATCGTCAGGGATGACGTCGTCCCATTCACAGCGAAGCAGCCAGAGCTGCTGCATGAGAATTTTCGCGGTGATGACCACGGGAGCCATCCAGCCGAGAGGATCAAAAATTCGAGCGATAGTCGAAAGAATTGATCGTTTCGTGTCGGGGACCGACTCTACAAGCGTGACGTCGAATTGAAAGACGTCTTTGTGGGGATCCCACTTGAGACCGAGCACTTTGAGACGCTCGTCAGATTCGAGCGTTATAGCGGAAGCAAGGCCATGATCCTGAGGATTGATGCCTTCGAGCAATACAGGATTGTTACTCGCCCATTTGCGGAGATGAAATCCTGCTCTTTTCAAGAGAGAGATGAGTTGATCTCGCGTTTGAAGCGCGAGAGGTATATCGTCTGCACCGAACACACAGTCGTCGACGTATGTGTGCAGCTGCAATACCGGAACAGCCAACGGGAATTCCGCGCCTTTGTCTTTGGCGACTTGTTCGACCACACGGAGGGCGGCATTCGGCGCGTTCGCGTTACCGTACGTGACGGTTAGTAAGAGATAGGCTAACAATGGCGAGGTCGGAGTGGGTCGCCATAAGATTCGCTGATATTCCACGTCGCAGGGGTGGACGAAAATTTGGCGATACATCTTGGCGATGTCGGCGGTGAAGACAAATCGATATTGCCGCCATCGCAAGATAATGAATGATAACTCAGGTTGCAACTTGCGGCCAACCATGAGATGATCGTTCAAGGAAAGACCATTGGAGGTCGGATGAGAAGCGTTGAAAACAACGCGCAAACGAGTTGTCGAGCTATGCTCGCGTATAACTGCGTGATGCGGTATGTAATATACCTGACCATCGGAAGGGTCGTCTTGCGGCGCCTTGACTATGTGTCCGAGACGCTCGTATTCCGCGAGAAATTCGTTGTATTCCTTTGCGAGATCCGGACTTGACTTTAACCGCGACTCGAGACGCGAATACAACGCGATTGCGGACGATTTCGATTCGCCTATGTTGATAGGGGGCCCCGATTTAAACGGCAACCGCACTATATATTGCCCATTGGGGGCACGAGAATGCGTCGATACGAAATGCTCTTCGCATCGAATCTCTTCCGGTGAGAGATGAGTTTGCTGAGGAAGTTCTTCGACCTCCCAGAAACGTCGCAACTGGTCGGAGATTTCCGACAGCACCGTGCAGTGGTGCGTTTGAATGCGAGCCGGCCGTGACTGCGACGGTACCGGCATCGGGCCGGACAGGAACCATCCGAATATAGAGTTTTGAGCGACGGGCTCATGAGGGGCGCGACTACGGACTTCCGGTAGTAAGATCGCGCCATACAAGTCAGCACCGATGATGACGTCAATCGGCGCGGCGCTAGTCGGATCGTTGTCGGCTAGCGAGAGTTCACGAATGTGCGACTTCTTGGTTATATCCGTCACCCGGTGCGGAATGTAAGTCGTAAGCGACTTGAGAACAAGAGCGGAGACGGAGGGCCGCGGGCCCGTGCCGTCACGCGCTGACACGTGAACGGTAGCTGCGCTGCGTGCGGTGGCAGCGGTCTCGCCGATCCCAGCGATAGAGACGGAGACGCGCGTACGCGGGAGACGCAATCGCTGAGCTAAACGTTCGGTGATCAAAGTTGTAACGGAACCTTGATTCAATAACGCACGAACTATACCATGTCGACCGTTGAGACCGCTCACCTTAATCCAGGCAGTGGCTAGCAAAATATTCGATTTCGAAAAGCTCGTGTGAGCCAATAAATGTGACGTTACTTCGTCAGTTGAATCTGTTTTCGCGTCCGTGGATGAAGGTGAGTTCTCGGTTGTCGAGCTATTGTTATTCACATCGGTCGTATGAAGAAGTGTATGGTGCTTCTGCTGACATTGACGGCATGTATTCTTGCTTGAGCACGCATCGCGAGTATGCCGTGTGCTCAGGCAATTGTAACAACAATGAAACTTCTTCGCGAGATCACGTCGTTGAGCGACGCTTTTATTTTGAAAGTCTGGACACGCGGACAAGAAATGCGTCTTTTGGCACATGGGACACTTGTTCGTACAGGCATTAGCTGCGTGAGCTTGAACTGAGGAATGTTGTTTATTGCCCTTGGCTTGAGGCGAAGCCGGGAGAATATTCTCGAGCGCACGTATTCGCGACTTTAAGAAATTATCAAGTTGCTCGTATGTGGAATAATCTAACGTATCTCCAAGTTTTAATTCCCATGCTTTGCGGGTGCCTTTATCCTTTGTACTAGCAAATAAACCAACATGTCGTCCCATGTGTCAACCGCACGGCCGAGGTTTTTTAGAGACTGAATCGAAACGCTTGCTTTATCGCGCAACGCGGTGAGAGCGGCGGCGGAATCTGAGGTCGCGGGAGGAAGCGTATGCAGAGCATGTATGTGCTCGTGCACCAACCGTCGGCGATTGTCGTATCGCGCGAGCAACAAATTCCACGCAATTTTGAAATTTGCATCCGTTAATGCCAGATTGCGTATGGCATCGCTGGCTTCGCCTTTCACGCACGAATGCAGATATTGCAACCGATTGACTTCTAACAAGTCACGATTGTTAATAATGAGCGCAGTGAATTGATCGCGAAACGCTTCCCACTCGCGGAACTCTCCGGCGAATTTTGGTAAATTAATGCGCGGAAGCTGAAACGCGGTACGCGGCGATGCGCTGATATTACATTGGCTTACGGGGGATGACCCAGGGTTGACTTGCGGCGGCGACTCCAACCTGCTCATCCACTCAGCCATGTAGTCGGATGTCGTCAGGAACGTCTCCTCGCACTTGTCGAAACGATCTTCGGTGATGTATCGGCTCGTGGCGATGAACTCCTTGGTGGCGGCAGCCAGAATCTTGCCGTGGAGAAGCTCAAACCGAGCGTAGTTCTCCTTGAGTTGCAGCAATCGGTTGCGAACCACTGCGAGTGTGTAATTCGCCTTGCCGATTTTCTTGAAATTGTCGAGGGCTCGGTCAATCGCGTGAATTGCGACCTTCTGTTGCGCCATGAGGTCATCCATTTTGGTTGAGCGTCCGTCAATTAGGCGAATGGCACCGTGGCACTCCGATCCGGCTCGAAGGACCAGAATTTATGTTGGCGAAATTCTCGGCCGGGCGTAACTCCGGTTCGTCAATTGGAGCAGGAAAGGCCGGGTCGACCGCGACAGGGATCCGGAGTGCGGAAAATGAGCGGACACTGCCCTGTTCACCTCAATGTTACACGGCACTTTTATTTATAAATGTACAGTTTCGCCGAGGGCCTTTACAACGAGGCGCGGCGTGGATGTGCAACGTGCACGTGTTTTTCGCGTGCGAAGATGCACGGCGATATGCGAGCGCGTTTGGAGCGCAATCATGTGACGCGGAGACGCGCACTTAAGTAACGTATGAAATTCACCTCTCGCATGCGGCGAGGGTGAAGATGCTGACGCTCAGAGGCGTAAAGTTCGTCACCGCCCTGTGAGAGCGGGATCGAGTGCGCGAATGGCGCGGTTGCGAGTGCCTGCGAGACACTTTGCTGAGTACACTGACGGCACTATTACTGCAGCACGGATGCACAACGGGGCGTAAATCCGCGTGAACCGCCACTAGTGAGCTTGACGAATGCACGACGGCGATTTCGACCGCGTGATTCGGAGTAGAAATATATGCGTACAGGTGCAAGTCGGCAAGAGGACCGCTTGAACCGCTCGATTATCTGCTACTGATGGGACCGCGCTCTCGCGGGCCCGTTTTCGGAGCATTCGGTGACGCGACAATTGAAAGGGCCAATAGGCGCGTTTCGTTGGATCACGGGATCCTCGCATGTCCGGATCGATAGCGCGACGCGAGAGACCGCGCGGTCAGGGGTGACGCGGGGGAGCGGCGCGAAGTCGCCTCGTTCAGGGGGCGGCTCAGGGATGGCGGCAGCGGTATCGATCGCGGTGAAAATCCTGAACATACGCAATGGACTAATAAACGCACGGGAATAATACACGCCATGAAAGAATAACCGCACGCGAATAATACACGCAATGAAATAATAAACGAACGCAATAATACACGCAAGGAAATAATAAACGTACGCAATAATACACGCAAGGAAATAATAACCGCACGCAATAATACACGCAATGAAAATGATCGCAACGAACTAATACACGCACTGAAAATAATCGTAACAAACTAATACACGCCACGAAAATACTCGCAATGAAATAATGGACGCGGAATGTTGACATATACTGGGCGAGAAGAGACCATATACCCGGTACGTACGATTCACGCCCCGATCACGTGCTCCTCTCATACGGATCACGCCGGGGCGCGGGACACTCTCCGCCGAAACGAACTTCTGAGCGATAATCTCTACCTCAGACAACCCTCAATATTACACCCGAGGAACGCGTAATGCGTGAGGTGCACCCTCGAACGAAACTCCGACGCCTCACACTCTAAGTACCGGGCGCGGCAATTAACGTATCGGAGCGCCGGCACTCCTCAGAATGAACGCCTGCGTAGAGAGCACATCCCGCACAAATTTACCAAATCCGCGCCGGCCGATCCTACCGAGAACGCGGAACTTACAATTAACGGAACGCAAAACTAAGATTAACGGAAGCGCGAAAACTAACACTAAAAGTGACTGTTGAGTCGATCCGCGGGGCCTGATCGCCTAACACGCACAAGACTCGTGACCCACGGCATGCCACGACGTCGATCGCCGATACGCTATCACACACACAAAATTATATACCGGATTGTTGAGTCGAGACGAAAGGGACCCCCTTTTAATCTACTTACGGGGTAGCAGCAAGCGGGATATGTCAGACCCGTAAAGACGATACTATAAGCAATAATCCCGAGGGATTCACGACCTTAGTGCGTAGGTCGGAAAGCGATCCTACGCACATCTCCAAAACTAAAATACGCGGAACGGTACTCGACTTTCCGCCCCGCTTGCCTCCGTTACCTTACTTTCGGGATTGCAGGTCGTTTACAATAGTGGTGGTCCTCGATCCTTCCTCCTTGATAGGGCTCGTAGGGCCGCCGCCCTCGCTTACTCTCGGCCCTCAGGACTCCACGCCGGACGTCCACGCACGCTCGCGATCGACCCAACAGTGACGATCGTCCCCGCATCGATCCGCGGTCCCCTAAATTGGGGCGCTTCGCCGTACCGGCGGATGGCGCCACCCTGCCGCATTGGGGCCGCACGGCCGCTTCCTCCTGTAACTAGACTAATAACTAGACGAATAATGCCCGCGCAAGACAAAAGTTCGGGTGGCGTACGCGCCATAGGTACAAGTGACGGGCACACGGTGCAACGGTGCGTCACAGGGCATAAAGTTCAGGGAGGCCCGCACCCCCTCCCAGTGGGGGGAAGTATCACCGCTGGATGAATCGCTGCGGGCTTTATTACAGGCCTGCGCCCCCGTCTCTCTCAAAAGACGGGGGAGCACTTATGCGCGCAAGCGTACAAGGAGACGTGCCGCACCTCCGGGCCCTCCCCTCCGACGGGGGTGGGGTCCGGAGGATGGGAGGTCGGCGCCCTGGCGGGGATTCCAGACGTCGGCCATTCTCCCAATACAACGGGAGGAGTGGCGGGGTAGACGGTGTCCACACCCCGCCACAAATTAGATCTATGAGCTCACGAGCCGCAGAGCCAAAATAGGCTCGGAGTAGGGAGCCACTAGGCTTAGCGTTAGGGGGCACACCGGATGCAGTGATATTATGTTCCCGGGTGCCCCTACCAGACGCGCGGTAGGACACCCGTGTGGTTTTAGCCGGTAGGCTATACATGCAGTATCGATGTGCATGTATAAAATCCGGCACTCCCCTCGTCCTCTCCCCGGAGGGCTTGGAGGTCTTCCCCCCTCCCACCAAAGAGAGAGCCACTGGGTAAAGCAGGTAACCCGTGATCCCAGTGGTAGATTTCCACACGTAAAAAAAAACTTATAAACGGTACCCTACTTTGCTTTCCGTACAGGGTGTTGCAGAGACATACAGGTCAGTATGACGGGTTGCCCATTCGAGCAGGCGCGCATGGTCGTTCACAATTGCGTTGACTTCGGTGCATCACCTATAATCACTCGCATATCTTTTTTACAATAAAATGAATTTTGTAGCGCCCAAAGTTGCAATACAATGTGACGGATTTCCGTAGCAGTAACGTTAAAACAGAAGTCGAGATGACAATACAGGTTATGAAATAAATTTTATTAAGAAAACGGAAGACATGCATCTTCTCTCTTACGAAAAAATCTCGTACCATAGTCCATCATAATCATTATATATTATAATTTTATTACTTAAATTATTTTTTGCACACAATGTTTATGCACAGGACAAAAGTCAGCAATTAGCATATATGTGTGTGATCGAGAGCGCGCGGTAGCGCGAGGAAGCGCGAGGTTGTAAGGACGACCACAAAAAGAATCGGACACGCAAGTTCACAATTACGAGAAAATAAACGTATATTACAGAGTCAACAATATTTACAGTTTTTGATGTTTCAGAAAAGAGAACGTGCCGTAAGCGCGCACTGAGACTAGCGGCAAGCAGGTTTGTGGTGCGAAAAAGCGGTTTGCGTATTCGAGAAATAGCGAAGCGATGTACAAAAGCGGTTTGACTGATACTGCGGGTGATCTTCGGCGAAATCGATCCCGCGGCGCAGCGGCGGTCCTCTTATCATCTCCGAGGCGAACCTCCTTCCCGGCTGGTTGCCACAAATTTCGGGAGGGTGATTGGCTATCGGAGTCCTACGTCATCGTGCGGACGTCACCAATTTTACTTGACGACTCGAAGGGAACGTTACATGTTTTGTTTATGGCATGGATCTTTCCTTTGTGTGAGAGCTGCGGTTTGACTTTGTTTGTGCGACGGGTCGGCCGTGGCTGTGTTATTGTCAAATGTTCCAGAATGCTTCTAGACAAGATCCATGCTATAATTCGACGATTGCCCGACTGTTTTACCGCGATTATGCTAATTGTGCGAATGCTGCACGCGGTCTTGCGCCGACCGGTAATCAGCTTATCACGATCTCAAACAGTGTGCAAATTTAAATTATAAGTCGACTAATAAATTTCATTCAATGTAAGTTTAAATAATGGCAGAAATCACCATTAACAAATCTTACAATATTCATTTTGTTACATTAATAAATAATTTATCATTAAATTGATAATCAATTTAATATATCAATACTAATGAGCATTATATAATTCTTTATATAAATGATGCTGCTGCATCTTAAAAATCTTAATCTTAATCTCATAAACAAGAAGTTTATTAGTGTAAAATATACATTTTAAATATGATGCTAATGAATAGTTTATATAAGGCAAAGTATCATATTAATGTTAAGGGGATCCTATAGTGGCACTAGTTACCGACATTTTTTCATTTGCGACTTTCTTTGAATTGGCTTTACAGAATTGCAAGTTCCTGGACTTGAATTAAAGTACGCACAAAAATCTACATCGCGACACATGATTTCATATCGGGAACGAAAAAAAATTAAAAATTTTACTAATTTGGGCACATACAGCTGTCATCTGACGACAATAACAAAATTACTGCAGTTTATATATATAAAATGACACCCAGGCGATGTAGGGACAACATGTAGGAACAATATTGTGTAAATAAAACTAAGATTCAACGTCTAGAAAAAAAGTTTAGCGCAAATGAAGGTTTGCATGCAGAGGCACATGCAAATTGACAGGATGAGCAGTAAGTTGCGTATAGCTGTAGTTGCCGGATCTTTTGAGAGATGGCGCTGCAGTTGCTGCAATCTGACAAGGCCAGATATATCGTACAGGTATCTCGTTAGACAAGGATAGACATATCGCACAGATGTCTCGTTAGACGAGGACAGATATATCGTACAGATGTCTCGTTAGACGAGGACAGATATATCGTACAGATGTCTCGTTAGACGAGGACAGATATATCGTACAGATGTCTCGTTAGATATGCCCTGCGATCCGATTCACGCTCACAGCATATAGCATATGCGCATACATTATACATATTCCTTCCGACATTGCATATATATGTACATATTCAGTACTTGATATACACATACGTGTGTGTGTGTGTGTGTGTGTGTGTGTGTGTGTGTGTGTGTGTGTGTGTGTGTGTGTGTACATATACGTACATATATATATGTAGGGGAGACCGGGGCTAGACCGCTAGTTTTTTTTCGGTGCCGATTTTTAACAACAAAATAAATAATTTAAGTTAAAATTGGTATACCACTGTAAAGAGTAAACCTTTAGCTACAAAATTTATACAGGAAATTTTTATCTACGTCGCTTTGTTTAACCGGTATAAAGCAAAAACGACAACGGTGCAAAAATTGAAATCTCAAAAATGCCGGGGTTGAACCGTTACCCCCCCGGGGTAAATCCGTTACATTGCATTTTCAATACATATACGTACATCTAGTCCTGAAAAATGATAGGATACATTTTAATAATTGTTTTTTAAGAAAAAAATAAAAATTTATTTCAAATTTTTATGCGAAACATTAAAAAATAATTGTTTTACCTATTCAATAAAACAATCAAGGCACGTGAATACAGATCCTGACAAGCGCACGCATGTGTTGTGTGCCCTACGCTCGCACGCAATGCACTGTTTCCCATATGCTCTGCTCGTCAACTTCTTTGAGCACACGCAGCACGTATTATCCAAGTCTTCGTCAGAATCCGACCGCTGCTGCTTCCTTGATTTCGATTTACGCCCACTGCTCGTCGAAGGCTGCGGTTCTGTTTGTGTGGCATTTTTTTTGGGCCGGCCTCTTAATTGTTTTGCGGCTGCGGAAACGCTCATTTTATCTTTTCTCACCGCAAGAACTGCCTTCTTGAGTTGCTCCTTGTCGACGGGAGTCGTTTTGCGACGATACGTGCGTACCATTTCCCTCCTATACAACTGACGCACGTGCAAGGGAAGACAGAATCACGCCGCTCGAGGGAAACCTAACCTGAAATCGCCGTGAGCTGAAGTCGTGCGCCCGGCGCGCCACAGTGACGAGACTAGCGGACCAGCCCCGGGTGCTCACTAGCGGATAAGCCCCAAACATAAGTTTCAGGTTTGATCGCCCACGAAATATTAGACATCAACGATAATGAAAAAACTACACTGGATTCGTGTTCAGCATGCATTACTCTTTATAATCACTTACTTTGAGATTCGGTGATACAATAATATTCAAGATATTACAAAATTTCCACGCGCAGAAAATTTCACTTTTACCTTCCGAAAACACGTTTGCCCTCGTAAAAATCATAACACGGCAGGTAACCTGCCGAAACTCCGTTGGTCACATGGGTACCATAAGCAGCGTTTACAATGTTAATAGCGAGTTCGCACAATATACAGGTTCCGAGATATTTGATTTTGCGGATTTACCCCGTTAGCGGTCTAGCCCCGGTCTCCCCTACGTATATGTATATACAGGGTGTTCCTTAAAGACCGCGCACTAACTACATAGCGTTATTCCTTATCAAAAATTGAGTCGAAAAGTCCCGAACCATTTTTTTCTATAATGCTTTACCAAGCTGTGATTATTGAGTAAAGTCAATCCAATCAGCGCCGACCTTTAGCCGGGCGCACGTCAGTGAGCCACGCGCCTGGTAGTGTGCGTGAGCGCTCTGCCGCTACGTTCAACGTTACGCGGCGGTGGCGCGCGGCCCGGCCTCGGCGGTGCTGCATCTTCGCGCGCGTCGCGTGGAATATTCTTACGCATCGTAATAATAGAAATAATTTTTTCTTGCACTAAGAATTACATGTTATTTCTGTCAGAAGTATCTTCTTACAGAAAAATTCGATAACAAATAGAACTCTCGCCAAGACATAAACCATCTTCAACACATGAAGATTTAAACAAATACAAAAAAATAAACTGTGTATTTTACAAAAATTATTTTCTAAACAATCCGTTTCGTTAGATATCTTTGCGTTAATTGAAATTAAATTTTGAAACATAGCACTTATTCAATCTTTCTACGAGATTCACCTCAGTTACTCAGAAGTAATAAATTTTTTAAGAGAAATAACAATTAGATATTTAAATATTCTTATGCTTAAAAGAAAATACGTAAAGCGTATTAAAAAATAGAGAAAGATTTCTTCCTTTGTGAGAAAACGATTTATCTTAAGTCAAGAATAACGCTTTTCAGATGTACAATTTGAAACTTAAGGTAAATGAGAGCAAAACGCCGATTTTATAGCGAATAATAAATCGCTCATTTGCTGCAACAATGACAAAACTCAAAAATTGCTCTTTTTGAGTTATTTGTACAGGGAAAAAGGTTGTTACATGTACTATTCACATTTAAATCGGTTTCACGAACTCACACGAGAGAACAGTTGTGTCGCTATTGTGCCATATCATTTAGTGAATTTTGTAGGTTGCAATACTGTCTTATCTCAGTCAATCTCAGTTGTCATTTTGTCGTGTAGTGAGAACATCGTAAAAGTTGCAAAAAGAGTAACTTGCCAATACGGTATTTTAAAATTCTCATAGAAAGTTATAACAACTCAAAACTTTAAAACGTGTCTCCTGAAAAATCACAATTTTTTAGTTATGTCACTGTTGCAGCAAATGGGCGAATAAATAATAACACATTTAATAATTTAAAACAAAATACAATTCAAATGTATCGTATTTCGGTCTTAGTTTAGACTTTCTTCAGTATAATATTTCGCAATTATCTTAAGTCTAATCGTCAACAACGCATAAATAAAAATAAAATGTAGTCATATTCGTAAAACATAGGTCGGCAGTGTAGTTGTTAGAAAAGGTTGAACATAAAGCAAATCACGTGACTAACTGCTGCCTTTTAAATAAAATGAGATTACAAAGTTAGCTGCAATTCGTATAAGTTTTTTCATAAAGACGTAAAATTAACTTACCAGACGGTCAATCTCGTGATAATCTACCATATCTGGTTTTAGTAACGAAACAATGCTTATAAGTTAAGATCAGCGCACGGCCTGTGAAGCTCTAGACTCAAGCGCAAGGTGAAATGAGTACAGACAAATATCATGAAACATTATAATATAGTACATATTTTGTACAATAAAATAACACTATTAAATAAATAAAAATAAATTAACAAATAAAACAGACTACAGATGTCAATTGTGTGGAAGTCTCTCGACACAATAGGAGAATAATCATTAGAAAGATTTTTTATTTATTAGTTTATTTCATCTTGTGCTTGAGTCTAGCCCTTCAGTCCGTTCGTTACTGAAACCAGACACAGTAGATTATCACGAGATTGACCGTCTGGTAAGTGAATTTTACATCTTTATGAAAAAAACTTATACGAATTGCAGCTAACTTTGTAATCTCATTTTATTTAAAAGGCAGCAGTTAGTCACGTGATTTGCTTTATGTTCAACCTTTTCTAACAACTACACTGCCGACCTATGTTTTACGAATATGACTACATTTTATTTTTATTTATGCGTTGTTGACGATTAGACTTAAGATAATTGCGAAATATTATACTGAAGAAAGTCTAAACTAAGACCGAAATACGATACATTTGAATTGTATTTTGTTTTAAATTATTAAATGTGTTATTATTTATTCGCCCATTTGCTGCAACAGTGACATAACTAAAAAATTGTGATTTTTCAGGAGACACGTTTTAAAGTTTTGAGTTGTTATAACTTTCTATGAGAATTTTAAAATACTGTATTGGCAAGTTACTCTTTTTGCAACTTTTACGATGTTCTCACTACACGACAAAATGACAACTGAGATTGACTGAGATAAGACAGTATTGCAACCTACAAAATTCACTAAATGATATGGCACAATAGCGACACAACTGTTCTCTCGTGTGAGTTCGTGAAACCGATTTAAATGTGAATAGTACATGTAACAACCTTTTTCCCTGTACAAATAACTCAAAAAGAGCAATTTTTGAGTTTTGTCATTGTTGCAGCAAATGAGCGATTTATTATTCGCTATAAAATCGGCGTTTTGCTCTCATTTACCTTAAGTTTCAAATTGTACATCTGAAAAGCGTTATTCTTGACTTAAGATAAATCGTTTTCTCACAAAGGAAGAAATCTTTCTCTATTTTTTAATACGCTTTACGTATTTTCTTTTAAGCATAAGAATATTTAAATATCTAATTGTTATTTCTCTTAAAAAATTTATTACTTCTGAGTAACTGAGGTGAATCTCGTAGAAAGATTGAATAAGTGCTATGTTTCAAAATTTAATTTCAATTAACGCAAAGATATCTAACGAAACGGATTGTTTAGAAAATAATTTTTGTAAAATACACAGTTTATTTTTTTGTATTTGTTTAAATCTTCATGTGTTGAAGATGGTTTATGTCTTGGCGAGAGTTCTATTTGTTATCGAATTTTTCTGTAAGAAGATACTTCTGACAGAAGTAACATGTAATTCTTAGTGCAAGAAAAAATTATTTCTATTATTACGATGCGTAAGAATATTCCACGCGACGCGCGCGAAGATGCAGCACCGCCGAGGCCGGGCCGCGCGCCACCGCCGCGTAACGTTGAACGTAGCGGCAGAGCGCTCACGCACACTACCAAGCGCGTGGCTCACTGACGTGCGCCCGGCTAAAGGTCGGCGCTGATTGGATTGACTTTACTCAATAATCACAGCTTGGTAAAGCATTATAGAAAAAAATGGTTCGGGACTTTTCCACTCAATTTTTGATAAGGAATAACGCTATGTAGTTAGTGCGCGGTCTTTAAGAAACACACTGTATATATATCGTATATATATATATATATATATATATATATATATATATATATATATATATATTGCATATATTATATATATAATTTATATTAATTTTTGTATGAAATATTTCGTTCCGTGCAAAATAAAATAATTGAAATAATAAAATAACAATGTATAATAACTATGATCGACTATGATCCAGCTTTCTTCGTAAGAGAAAAATAAGGCATTCCTCGTTTGTCACGTTTACTTTATAAAATGTATTTTCATACCTTGTCACTTTGGCTTTTATTTTAACCAATCAATGTTGAAGTCTATTGAAATTGAATGTTTTGCATAATTTAAGTGAATGTCTCGTATTTTGATGGAAATTTGTCGAAAGCGCAGAGATTAAACAAATCATCAGTAATCAGTAATATAAATATTAAGATTCGAAGTGTAGGCTCCTTATGGAATAACCAAGTATAGATAGCGGGCTAAATAAAAGCCAGGAGCGGTTGGTGGTGCGCGAATATTATAATATTAATTTTAACATATAATTTTTTCAATAAAAATTCGTTTAAATATAGCCAGTTATACAGCATCTGAAAGTTAAATTAATCGGGGCGAGGGAAGGGATTTTACTACTCCAATGAATTTGTGTTGGAAAAATTATGTGCTAAAATTAATTATTATAATATTCGCGCACCCACCAACCGCGCCTTGCTTTTATTTATCCCGCTATCTATACTTGATAAATATATTAAGTATAATAAGATAACTCGGTACTTTATTAATATTAAAAAAATTTCGATATTATTAATATCAGAGATAGTCAATAACTTTATTAGTATTTATATAATAACTTTATTGATATAACATTAATATAATCATCATATTTGTATTTTACAGAAGATTATAGAAGGTGTTCAAAATAACCTCCATTTTCTTCCGCACATAACGCGATTCTCCGCATTATGCTTTCTCGCACTTTCGATAACATTACGGGTGTAATTTCTTGACAGGCTGCTTCTATTTTTGGTATAAACTCGTTTCTACAAGGTAGCAGTGTCTCATAAACCTGATCTCGTATGTAACCCCATACAAAAAAATCCATAGGTGTTAGGTCAGGAGAGCGTGGGGGCCATTCATGCAGAGTACTATGGATGCCTATCCATCTGTTAGGAAATCTTCGATTTAGTATATGAGGCATTCCATGCGAAGTGATCCACCCTAAAAAATTTTTTTTTTCTGATCGTACTGAAATTTGCACAATCTATTGCCCTATTGACCATAATTATCCACACCAATTTTTTGACATTTGTCCAACGCGTTGTCTACTTACAGGGGTTTAAAGTTTCGGCGTTGAGGCCGTCATGTTAAACTTCACACATCGATAATTTGTCGTAAACATTACCGATTTAAAAGAATGACCAGTGATTTTTTAAGTATTTTTTACACACTTTCGAGATATATTATGCATTATTAATAAAAAAGGTTAATTAATTGATATTTTTCAACATTAATAATAAATTCAGATTTTTCTTAAAGATCGACATCTTCAATTTCAATTTAAAAAATACCAAAAAAAAGAAGAAATATTTGTCAACAAAAAAGTATAGGAAGTCCAAGATGGAGAAATCACTCCTTAGTAAGTTACAACTCATTTTGTGTGCGAACTCATGCTCCGTGCCGCCGCGCCGCGGCGCGGCGCGGCGGGCACCGGTACAACGGATGCCGAGAGCCGCGACGTTCCACGAAACTTGCGATTTTCCATCGCCTTTATTATAAGTCAGCCGCGCATGTGTATAAAAATATGATTTCTATTCAATACATCACCATTACACACATACATATCTAATAAAGGCGATGGAAAATCGCAAGTTTCGTGGAACGTCGCGGCTCTCGGCACCCGTTATACCGGTGCCCGCCGCGCCGCGCCGCGGCGCGGCGGCACGGAGCATGAGTTCGCACACAAAATGAGTTGTAACTTACTAAGGAGTGATTTCTCCATCTTGGACTTCCTATACTTTTTTGTTGACAAATATTTCTTCTTTTTTTTGGTATTTTTTAAATTGAAATCGAAGATGTCGATCTTTAAGAAAAATCTGAATTTATTAATAATGTTGAAAAATATCAATTAATTAACCTTTTTTATTAATAATGCATAATATATCTCGAAAGTGTGTAAAAAATACTTAAAAAATCACTGGTCATTCTTTTAAATCGGTAATGTTTACGACAAATTATCGATGTGTGAAGTTTAACATGACGGCCTCAACGCCGAAATTTTAAACCCCTGTAAGTAAACAACGCGTTGGACAAATGTCAAAAAAATTGGTGTGGATAATTATGGTCAATAGGGCAATAGATTGTGCAAATTTCAGTACGATCAGAAAAAAAAATTTTTTTAGGGTGGATCACTTCGCATGGAATGCCCCATATACGAGCGAGAAGGGATGTATGAGCAGGATGGCCATCTTGTTGAAAGATAATATTTGGTAATACAGCCAATGGAACATCTTCTAATAAATTAGGTAGTGTTTCCTCCAGTAAAGCGGAATAAATTTCTGCTGTGACGTTGATATTTTCCGGAAAGAAATACGGCCCGATAACTTGATTATCTAAAATTCCCATCCAGACATTAATATGGAATTGGCCCTGGATGTGTGTTTCTTTTCGGCAATGAGGATTTTCCTCCGCATAATGATGTTCATTATGTCTGTTTATGCGCCCATCACTGCGGAAAGTGCATTCATCTGTCCAGAGAATTCTCCTCAAGAAATGATCATTAGCGATGTTGTTTACGTCAACCTGGTACAAAGGTACAAATTTGATTGTTACGATTTTGTATATATTTGAAATCAAAATGGCAAGAAAATTGTTAAATTATAAACTTGTGGCTATTGTCCTACGATAAATCGATATCTTAGTAGTAGTAGTAGTAGTAAGTATTTATTGTGTTTCCTCGCAGGGCTTACAAGGCGTTTTTTACTGAGGAACGTACCCAAACCTCTTACACAGTTTTATTTCCATAATCCTGGTCATTTACGACCTCACAAAAATCTTTTACCCCCCTCCCCATATTCCCTTTCTCCCCTCTTCCTCTTTTTCCGCTTCCTCTGCGACTCGTCTTTCCGCCTCCCTTCTTCCCGTCCTGCTCCTCCCTATTTGGCCCATTTTCTGTACCTCCCCTCCTTCTCTTCATCGGATTCCATGAGCAGCTTCTCCTCCATCCCTTTTGAAATTTCTTCCTCCTCCGACCTTCCTACTTTCCTACGCAGGTCTCTCTTCCCTTCCACTCTCTCCTCTCTCTCTACTCTCTCTCTATCTCTCCTTTCCACCGACTTATCTTCGTGGATCTTTACCCCTACCCTATTACCCACCTTTCTCTTCGCCTCCGACACCCGCCACATCTCCTCCTCATCTCCCAGTTTGACCAAGATCGTCAACCACGCACCTCTCTGCCCCAGAACTACCACATCTCTTGTCGTCACCTTCACCTTCAGTCCTTCTGTGAAGAGCTCCTTCACCTTGTCCCAGTTTGATTTCTTCCCTCCCCAT
>JASTWL010000775.1:0-81618 GCA_035220575.1 Temnothorax rugatulus | reverse complement strand
ATATCTTTATGGATTAGGAAATTGTTTCCAAAAAGCAGACAAAAAGTTAATGACGAACCAGATTGTAAATATAATTTTCCGTATGAAGCGGATTTCGTGGTGTAAAGAGAAATAAAACTGGTCCTTCGCGTAGATAGGGCGCGAGAGTGAGCGCTTTGATTCCAGGCGGCTGTAGCCAGAGAGACGGTTGATGAACAGAATTGCTGATCCAATTCAGAATGTTCTCGGAAGTCCACTCATTGCCTTCCGGATAGCTCTAAGTTTTTAAAGTTGGTGTATTATGTAAGATAAAGAATAGGGAAATTCGCGCACCGCATACTTACTAAAGATTCATTCCACATGAGCAAGCTTGCCGATGGAAACTTGTAGACTCCGTAATGTAATTTGCTGGATGATGCGCTAGTCACTATAGCAAATACCAATTCTCTATTAGGATCTCTTTCCAATGACCGTATTGCGGCTTTATAAAACTCCCTGTATCCAGGAGTTCTATCCAATCGTGTAAAATTAAAATATCCAACGACTACTGCCTGTAAGTTAACAGAGTAATTAATCATTAATTTATTAGTCCTCACTCCGTTGTACCTCGATTATTGAAATTAGCGTATATTAAATTTTTCACAATTTATTTTATATGTTAAATTAAGGTAAACTAAGTTTTACTTTGAATGACAACTAATACTAAATATCTCTATAAATAAAATTAAAACACAAACAAAATTTACTTATTTTTATTATTTCTCAAATAAAAGAAAAATTCTAGAAATTTTTTTTTTTAATTTATACTTACATCGTAGGCAACTAATAATTCCATTAGTTGTTCTTTATGTGTTATTCTAATAATAGGATTCATAAGTGCATCGAGGAAACGAATCATATATGGTGCTGTACGAATTCCTCTGTAATTAATGCCAGAATCTCTGGATGGATACAACATCAACACTGGATAACCATGGATTTTATTATACTGCGCTCTGCATTCTGAATCGGGATGCCAACAATTAATGGCTGCGAAGAATATCTAAGAACACACATAGTGCCCAAATGCTTATGAATACGCAAGGAAAAATGCAGGACCCTGGATCACACTTTTGTACCTGTGGATGATAAAACTGGGCAACGCTTTCAAATTCATGTCGAAGCGCCTGGCTTTCCGCATCCCAGGGTGCATAATACATAACAAAGCTGAAATCCGCTTGTGTTATCCTCTCGATCATCGCATCTAGATGACCCTTATAGAAGTCCAATATCAGAGAATTCTGATCGAAGAAAGGTTTCGCTATGGGAGGCCTGGAGAGTCTGGGTGGTCTACAAAATCCACAGTATTAGCACACCCAGATGTTAACAATGCATTAAAAATATGTACATGGTATCTTGTTTCAGGTTTTAATAACCAAACTGTACCAGTGCTGTTCTATGAATAAAAATAAGAAAAAATAAAATATGCTGCAAAAAAATCTGTTCTTATTATTAATTAAGCACAGTATAATTTTATTAATGTTCCACTTAAAAATATTGGCCGTTCTTGTCAGTAACTAGTGACTACTAGGTTCATTTCGTCCTTTACAAATTCATTATGACCAATATCTATTTCATAGAGTACATACAAATGAGTACAACAAACAAGAGATTATTCTTTATAAAGAATTCTATAGACTGATAAAGCAACATTTATGAGAGGTATTATTTTTAATTTTTCCAATAAATACATCAAAGCATTCAATTAGATGGTTGTTTTATGTAATCCTTTGACCTCCAAAATCACCAGATTGCTAGATTTTTTACTGTTTTTGTTGCAATTTCTTAATAAAGCTTTTATGAAGCTATATTTACATAAATTTTTTTCTCATTCTTACCTGTAAAACACATTGGCGTAACTTGGCCGTTAAAACCTAAAATACTCTGCAAAAGTACTGTGTGTGCATGTGTGTGTGTACATATATGATGTATGTATATATATATAAAACTGTTTTATATACATATATAACCTAAAACTCACGAGCTGTGCAGAGCAGCCATAGCGGTAAAAGTAATCGCAAAGAGGAAACAGATAATTTCGTAGGAGAACATTTTGGCAGCCAGCCGTTCCTCTATCGCCAGCTTCTCCTTGGCCACGTCGGCGTCGTTACTTGGTTCGGACGTGGATGTTGACGTGATTTGGCGTGATAGGTTATCGGCATTTCTCGGCGAGCTCGTCTCGCGCTCCTCGCTAGACACTCGCCCAGCCATCGCCTATCGTCACCGGTGTTTACCGCATCGCTCTTGTCTCGTGCTTTTCCTCGATCCCCTTCCCCCCCAGCCCTGTTAATCGCGCAATTATTCTTATTTATTCAATTACAAGGGCAATCAGTTTTCACCATCCCCCTTCTTCCAAGTCAATTAACTGACACCATAGAATCAGAGATGCCAATGGTGCTGTTTTGCCCGCTGCCTGCGCGCCTGGTGGGGGGCACGCACACAGCTGCGAAGCCGTGTACGTGTGCTCGGCCGGCTCGGCGGCGGCTCGGCCAACTTCGGGCGAATAGAAGAGCGCAGACACACTCGGATGTCTCGTTCCTCCGCGAGTCGTAGCGTTAGGCCAGTCATTAAAGACAATCAATTCACTTTAATTACAAAAGTTTCCAAATTTTGATAGAATATTGGGTGAGTTGAAATAACAATAAATCTCATTTTGCAATCATCTCCGAGGTCCGGAACATGCTAAACATTGCAAAAAACGTTAATTTATTATAACTTTGTGAAACAAATTGCAAAAGTCCTGCAAACTTAAAGCGATGTCTATTGTAATATTTTCCACAATGTGTTAGATTTGCAACCTATTTCGAAGCGCGCAACATTGAATTTTGTTATAAAATAATGTTTTTGTTGGTAACTTGGAGGAAAAAATTGCAAAAGTGCTGCAAACTGATAGAATAACTTTTACAACTGCCCCGAACAGCTGTACCAATTTGCAACCTTCTATGATACACGCAACATATTTTTTTTTAAACCAATGATGGAACAATTGTTTATTTGGTCGTAATTTTGCCAAAAAAATTGCAAAAGTTTTGCAAATTGGTTGCAAACGTTGAGATTATTTTTCGTCACAATCTGTTAAGTTTGCAACCTCGGACAAGGTCCGCAACCTTGAAAAATTAGCAACAATTATTATTTTGCACTTTTTACAAGCGTGAAAAAATTGCAAAAGTTTTGCAAATTTTACGGAGTGCTTCAAATGTCTTCCCCTATCCGAATATAAATTTGCAACCCTCTACTAGTTACGCAAATTGTTGCAACTTATTAATGACAAATTTTGTGTTACAAAATTAATGCAAAAGTGTTGCAAATCCAGGGAAACAAATTAAAATTGCATTTACACATGATGTCGAATTTGCAACCTTCTATCTGTCACGCAAAATATTCATTCAAAATTTCGAGCATAACATAAAAATCACTATAGTTATGAGAGTTTCCGTTTCTTACTGCCAGAAGGTCTAGGATTGTCAAAAACGTTCATCTCCACATTCTCAGGGAAAATTTCGTCTATAAGTATCGGTTCTTGAAATAGGATATCAGATATCAGATCTTGGCATTCCTCGTCCAAGATATTTTTTGAAAGTACATTAGTATATTTTAATCTTAACCCTCGGAGAACACACAGGGTCAATTTGACCCTTACCTCGAGTTTTATCGTAATATCGAACATACACGTAAATTTTTAGCCAGAAATATTGAAAATAAAAAAAAAATTTTCGTAAATTACGTTTTTTTCCATAAAAATAATTTTTTTGAATTTTTTTAAATATGAAAATAATTCCAACGGCACTTTTTATTTATATCAATTGATTTAACAATGTTCCAAGTACATCTGGAAATTTTTTCAAGGTGATCGCACTCGTCAATTTAAAATGGTGGACGATCAAAGTGTGTGTAGGGTCAGATTGACTCAGAGTGTTCTCCGTGAATGAAAAAATAGGTGTATTCTCCGAGGGTTAAAATTATTTCGTAATGTCTTATAGATTTGAGAAATTTGTATTTGCTTAACTGATACCTTTTTCTTTAACGTCGTCAATAGCTCCACTTTGTATATCTTTACCGCAAATAAAATAAACATTTTCGTTTTCCATAATTAACCCTTTTAGGTCACACTGGGTAAAATACACCCCAGCGTTTTTTTGACTTCGAAAACGACCCAGTAAATCAATGGAAATGGGCCTTGTGCCGCCATTTACAGGTAGTTGGGACCTTCAAGTATCGATCCTCGTCGGTGGTATATTTTCCGGCCCGTTTGTTTTCTCTCGGCAGCCGTTCAAAGTGGGTGTCTCGGAGTTTTGGGGTGTATTTCACCCAGTGTGACTCATACGTAATAATTTGAGTTTTTGGAGTATTTTTTTTTTCGTTTCTCGTTGTTCCAAAGTGAAGAGGCAAGTACACAGTTGTGTTTTTCGTTGCTTAGAATTTTTAAAAAAATTTTACTGTGTAATTATTCATGAAAAGTAGATGGCTTATGACTTGCGCTCCCGTACAATTCGCGAGGAATTGCTTGAAGAGTCCGAAAAAGAGCCAATTTTTGGCGGCGATGACTCTGATGGAGCCGAAGACCACGTGTCTATGTGTCCCACTTGCCTTCGACCGATGTGCGACAAGCATCGCGCATATTTATGCGTTGAATGTGCCTATGGCATCGAATAAAAAATTGTAACCTTTTATTTATTTAAAGTATGTAATTTGCAACGTAAATATATTTTTTTCTTATATTTTAAACCATTTTTCATAAATATATTGCTATTTTTCCATAAAAATATCTTTTTCATTTTTCCGCAAAAATTCGCACTTTCATACCTCAAAATAAATATACTTTTTGGAACGGCCGCATAAACTGCAATAATCAGTGAAAAGTGCATCATCTGAGGATGAAAAAACCGTTTGAAAAATTAAAATATCTTAAAAATTGAAAAAGTTACATTAGTTTTTGTGAAAAAAGCCACTTTTCCGACTTTTTTTTTCCAATAATTTTTTTACATATGTTAAATTAATTTTTTGCAAATCAAGCCTATACAGTCTTTTTAAGGAAGACTTAAACTACAACAGGATATTTTTTTTTTTTTTTTTAAGGTTACCTACAATTTTTTATACACGTGCAAACACGCTGGGGTGTATTTCACCCAGTGTGACCGGTACAGGATTCTCGGGAAGTGTGACCTAAAAGGGTTAATTTATAAGCACGATGCTGTCAAACGATGCTGCTCGTGTAACGTTTTCTTACGTGAATAAGAAACAACAAGAAAGGTCAGAAAACAAGCTGAAAATGTGTACCGTTAAAATAGGAGAAATGATAAGAAAAGTCCGAGTACTTTTCTATTATCACGCACCACAACAACAGAAAACTAAAGCCTCATACACAGGTGCGAAGCAACCATCGGGGCCTCGTAGTATTGAGCATGTAACGTATATATTTGATTTGAATATTTTGCGTGCCAGGTAGGAGGTTGCAAATTCGACATTATGTGTAAATGTATTTTTAATTTGTTTCCCTGGATTTGCAACACTTTTGTATTAATTTTGTAACACAAAATTAGTCATTAATAAGTTGCAATAATTTGCGTAACTAGTAGAGGGTTGCAAATTTATAATCGGATAGGGAAAGACTCCGTAAAATTTGCAAAACTTTTGCAATTTTTTCACGCTTGTAAAAAGTGCAAAATAATAATTGTTGCTAATTTTTCAATGTTGCGGACCTTGTCCGAGGTTGCAAACTTAACAGCTTGTGACGAAAAATAATCTCACCGTTTGCAACCAATTTGCAAAACTTTTGCAATTTTTTTGGCAAAATTACGACCAAATAAACAATTGTTCCATCATTGATTTAAAAAATATATATTGCGTGCAACATAGAAGGTTGCAAATTGGTACAGCTGTTCGGGGCAGTTGTAAAAGTTATTCTATCGGTTTGCAGCACTTTTGCAATTTTTTCCTCCAAGTTACAAACAAAAACGTTATTTTACAATAAATTTCAAGGTTGCGCGTCTCGAAATAGGTTGCAAATCTAACACATTGTGGAAAGTATTACAATAGACATTGCTTTAAGTTTGCAGGACTTTTGCAATTTTTTTCGCAAAGTTATAATAAATTAACATTTTTTTGCAATGTTTAACATGTTCCGGACCTCGGGGATGGTTGCAAAATGAGATTTATTGTTATTTCAACTCACCCAATATACCATCAAAATTTGAAAACTTTTGTAATTAAAGTTAAATTTTCGAATTTTAGTGTCTTTACTGACTGGCCTACGTAGCCATAGCCGGTTCATCGAAACTCGTATGCGTTAGCGCGTCGGCTGACTTGGCTCGTCTATTATGTCTCGCGTATCCCTTCTGATGTTGATTTATGAATAAAATATTATATATTATGACATTGCAGATGAAAATAAAATATCCCTTCCCACATAGGCGCGAGACACTATTGTGTACGTGTCTCTTAATTATTTAAAAGTAATGAAACTAATAACAAAAAATGTTAGTAAAATTTATTAATTACATAAATGATGTCTAATGAAATTATATTATCTCTATTCAGAAAATAACCTATATAAATTAAGTAAAGAAATAAAAAACAGATAAAGCGTAAATAATAGAAATCCACTCTTGGCCAATATGTACGCTTTCTTCTAAAAATATCTTGTTATTAATTTAGAAAATAAATTATTGTTAACACAAGAAAAGTGAAATAAAACATTAAATTATATATTGTTTGTTTTAGAAATATTATTTTGAGAGTATAATTACTTTGTTAATAGTAAATACATGTAATATAAAATTTAAAAAAGGAATAAATTATTTGTGCAATTAATATGACAAATTTTATTGTATTGTTCTCAAATAAATGCATGGGGAACGTACATATTGTTGCTCAACGGAAACCGCGAGAAGGTGGTGGTCTCTTCCGTCAAGAGGAAATGTAAAAATTGTTTTCTTTAATATTAAAGAAAACAATTGTTTACATTTCCTACGAATGCAGATAGAACAGAGAAAGAGAGAGAGAGAGAGAGAGAGAGAGAGAGAGAGAGAGAGAGAGAGAGAGAGAGAGAGAGACAGAATAGGTATAAAGGATAGACATAAAATAGATATAAAAGGATAGACAAGAATATAAAGGACAGGACATAGAAAAAGAAAAGATATTAAGAGAATTAGTTTTAAAGTCACTTTACACGATTTATAATTCACGACAGTTTGTGACGAAATTGCATATATAAAAAAACATTCAAAAAATTAGAGGTACATATAAAAAATTATGTACATATACAGACATATGTATACATACATACATTAATTATACATCAAATGTTCTTTAGATTACAAAATACAAAACATAACAAATAGAATTATATAATTCTTCTGTCGTGAATTATAGATTGTCTAAAGTGACCTTTACACTAGAAATACCAAATAATTTTCTACCGTTTCGATTTTTAAAAGTAATGTTAGGGCCAAAGCACATATGACAGTCGTAGTTGTGGACGTAAGTAACGCACAAGCTTTGACGTATCCTGATTTGTCAGGTCGAGGACTACGACTGTCATATGTATATGACTGTCGTATATCGCTACGCCATGTTATATGTGCTTTTTGGCTCTTACATTAATCATGTTAAAGACCGTATTCGATCTTTTGTTATTTGTAAAAGTAGAAAATTTATATTGTAATAAAAAAATTATTTGATTTATTAATCGAATAATTTTTTTATTACAATATAAATTTTCTACTTTTACAAAAAAAAATTGAAACGGTCGAAAATAGCTTTTGGTATTTCTAGTGTTAAATCGGAAAAAAGTGCACATGCTTTACTTAATATAATACTGCAAATGATAACATATTTATAGTAAAAATATTTCCGAAATCATGTAAACTATTATGACAACTACAGCCAATTTTTGAAATAAACAAAAGAAATATGTTATAATAAAATCAAAATAGATATAAATAATGTTATTACAAAAAGAACAGCTATAAAACCTAATTAGGAAATGTTTTTCGATTTTGCCAAGGGAAACATTCTATTTAAAGAATGTCATAGTTAAAAGTACAACATTGTGGGCAAAATTATGTACAGCTATTTAAAAAAACGTTTTAAAGGACTGTCATTCAAAAGCCCTTTTTATCTTGAAAAACTAACATAAAACACATTACGTCCGTACATTCAACGCACGTTGAATACCTCGTCAAATAATAATTTATTTTCCTCTTTATCAATGACTATTTTTAACATGTTGTAAAATATATTGTAATAAATTTAATATTTATATTCCAATACATTAAATTTTTTTGCAAAAACCTTGGAATTATAAAATAATGTACTTCCTTTTTTCTTGAAATACATACATATTTATAAATTTTTCTACATTTATCCACATAGTAAAGCAATTTTAAAGATAACTTTACATTTTATTTTATTTATTATTTTTATTTTTATAAAGAAAAAGAGTACCATTGGATCTAATATGCACTTGATCAGATTTTGGATATATATATATATATATATGTATCTGCATGTGCGCATTGATATCTTGAATCCACTGTTATTCAGTCCACTTTAATTGACGGAATCCATTCTTCTGCATAATCCAGTGATGAACGTTGGAATCCATACTTTTTCATGATGATGAGAAGGAAGACTAAATTTTCTTCAAAATACATTTTCTTGAAATGCATCTGCTCTGAAAAGAGCATAGATGAAGAGTTTTCTTGAAATGCATCCATGCTCCGAAAAGAGCACAGATGAAGAGTTTTCTTGAAATGCATCTATGCTCTGAAAAGAGCATAGATAAAGAGTACAGATGAAGAGTGCAGGTGAACAGCACAAATCGTTTTCTTCTTCTTTTTCAATCCAGTCACTCCGGTCATGTAGTTGTCATAATAGTTTACATGATTTCGGAAATATTTTTACTATAAATATGTTATCATTTGCAGTATTATATTAAGTAAAGCATGTGCACTTTTTTCCGATTTAACACTAGAAATACCAAAAGCTATTTTCGACCGTTTCAATTTTTTTTTGTAAAAGTAGAAAATTTATATTGTAATAAAAAAATTATTCGATTAATAAATCAAATAATTTTTTTATTACAATATAAATTTTCTACTTTTACAAATAACAAAAGATCGAATACGGTCTTTAACATGATTAATGTAAGAGCCAAAAAGCACATATAACATGGCGTAGCGATATACGACAGTCATATACATATGACAGTCGTAGTCCTCGACCTGACAAATCAGGATACGTCAAAGCTTGTGCGTTACTTACGTCCACAACTACGACTGTCATATGTGCTTTGGCCCTAACATTACTTTTAAAAATCGAAACGGTAGAAAATTATTTGGTATTTCTAGTGTAAAGGTCACTTTAGACAATCTATAATTCACGACAGAAGAATTATATAATTCTATTTGTTATGTTTTGTATTTTGTAATCTAAAGAACATTTGATGTATAATTAATGTATGTATGTATACATATGTCTGTATATGTACATAATTTTTTATATGTACCTCTAATTTTTTGAATGTTTTTTTATATATGCAATTTCGTCACAAACTGTCGTGAATTATAAATCGTGTAAAGTGACTTTAAAACTAATTCTCTTAATATCTTTTCTTTTTCTATGTCCTGTCCTTTATATTCTTGTCTATCCTTTTATATCTATTTTATGTCTATCCTTTATACCTATTCTGTCTCTCTTCTCTCTCTCTCTCTCTCTCTCTCTCTCTCTCTCTCTCTCTCTCTCTCTCTCTCTTTCTCTGTTCTATCTGCATTCGTAGGAAATGTAAACAATTGTTTTCTTTAATATTAAAGAAAACAATTTTTACATTTCCTCTTGACGGAAGAGACCACCACCTTCTCGCGGTTTCCGTTGAGCAACAATATGTACGTTCCCCATGCATTTATTTGAGAACAATACAATAAAATTTGTCATATTAATTGCACAAATAATTTATTCCTTTTTTAAATTTTATATTACATGTATTTACTATTAACAAAGTAATTATACTCTCAAAATAATATTTCTAAAACAAACAATATATAATTTAATGTTTTATTTCACTTTTCTTGTGTTAACAATAATTTATTTTCTAAATTAATAACAAGATATTTTTAGAAGAAAGCGTACATATTGGCCAAGAGTGGATTTCTATTATTTACGCTTTATCTGTTTTTTATTTCTTTACTTAATTTATATAGGTTATTTTCTGAATAGAGATAATATAATTTCATTAGACATCATTTATGTAATTAATAAATTTTACTAACATTTTTTGTTATTAGTTTCATTACTTTTAAATAATTAAGAGACACGTACACAATAGTGTCTCGCGCCTATGTGGGAAGGGATATTTTATTTTCATCTGCAATGTCATAATATATAATATTTTATTCATAAATCAACATCAGAAGGGATACGCGAGACATAATAGACGAGCCAAGTCAGCCGACGCGCTAACGCATACGAGTTTCGATGAACCGGCTATGGCTACGCTACGACTCGCGGAGGAACGAGACATCCGAGTGTGTCTGCGCTCTTCTATTCGCCCGAAGTTGGCCGAGCCGCCGCCGAGCACACGTACACGGCTTCGCAGCTGTGTGCGTGCCCTCCACCAGGCGCGCAGGCAGCGGGCAAAACAGCACCATTGGCATCTCTGCATAGAATAGCCACTGAAATATGGGTCTTCACCATGGTGGAAGAAAACAGGTGTGCTCATACTCGAGACGAATTTCAGACGGTTCTGCGCAGATGCCAGATGCAGCCATTTTTAAGTGGCCGTTTCAAAACATTTAAGGTTGTACCAAGTGACTTTGTGACATATCACAATTCACAATGAGTACGTATTCTATAAAAACGTGTAAAAACGATTCTCGAAAAAATTAAAAAAATATTCATTTTTTTCGGTTTCCGAAAAAAAAGTAAAGCTGTGTTATTAAGGAGGTTGCAGCAGTTTGGTCAACCAAAGATTTTCGTTTGTAAAAAATATATATGATAGTATAGGATCTACCGCATGTGTGGAATAAATTTCAGATTTATTGACCATCCAGGAGCTGAGATATTAGCTTCCAAAAATACGTCGTTTTACATGGGGTTATATGGAGAAAGCGTTGGCGGTGATAATTGATCTCAATTTTCTTTAATATCTAGTAAAGAT
The DNA here is from genome assembly GCA_035220575.1 of Temnothorax rugatulus. Taxonomy (NCBI): domain Eukaryota; kingdom Metazoa; phylum Arthropoda; class Insecta; order Hymenoptera; family Formicidae; genus Temnothorax; species Temnothorax rugatulus. The sequence goes on along the minus strand of JASTWL010000775.1, from coordinate 70,445 downwards.
AAACGCTCAAAAAACGTGCCTACGCGTACAGTAAATTAATGCGAACATTTAGAACGCAAAACAACACGTATTCACCACCTAATAACAAATATCCCATATAGACAAAAAGATATCTTTTAGAAATCTAAAAGATATCTTGCCATGTCTTTAGATGTCTTGCATTTTTTCCGAAAAGATATCTTTTAGGGATCTAAAAGATGTCTTACGCAACAGTTTGAGATATCTTTAAGATGTCTTCAAGATATCTTCAGATATCTTATGTGGCACTTGCAGATGTCTAAAAGATCTCTTTTAGATATCTGGAAGATACATTTAAGATGTCTTAAAAATATCTTGACGATATCTTGAAGATATTTTTAAGATATATATACACGGTATGATTGAGATGTCTTGAAGATATCTTAAAGATATCTTAAAAGGTAAATCCATACTGGAAAAATGAATTATAAAGCGGGGTGCACAGACTCCTGCATAGCGCATAATGCGTAACGCGTAAGGAAATGATTCAATCAGAATCCAATTCATTTCAATCTCCACGATGGAAGTAAAGGATTGGTTCATATTCCTTTATGCGTTATGTATTGTGCGTTATGTAGAAGTCTGTGCTCCCTGTTTTACATGTATATAGCATAATAATAAGTTTTACATGTATATAGCATAAAATCAAGTTTATTAATTAAAAGTTTGCAGAAAACAAACAGCAACACATAGCCCATAACACAGCAGCATATTACATATTTTTATATTATTTTATATTTAAACAAGAGGTCGCGTTTGCGCAATAATTTTTATACATATTTCAGCGCGTACACGGAAAAAAATAAAGTTGCTTCAATTAAACGTCGACATTATACAGGCTGCCACAAGCATACATATACATATAGTTAATTCAATTAGATACAACATCATTTTTTCCCCTGTACGGTAACACTTTCGCTATATATGTCACTTGACACTTACGAAAAAACACAATCCGTGCATTTAATCCTCCGAGGCCACACCTCTTTTTAATACGCCCGACCACACTGGGATCGTCGCCACTCAGACGGAACCAAGATCTCATAATTTCAATTAATGCACGTAAAAATTTATGAAACATCTTAAGGGTCAAAAATATGTATGATGCAGAACTTGAAATATGCTCGATGAATAAAAATATTGTAATTTTTGGTCGCGATAAGGAATATATACACCAAGGTCACATCTGGGTGGTCACCATCCCTATAATAATTTTCAAATGTTCACCGAACATAACTGACATGGCTTAGCCTTTCTACTGCACGGATCTTCGAGAGAGGAACTCAGAGAGGAGCCAACAAGAGACTGTGAATTGCTCGTTTCAAGCAAACAGAAACAACGGCGTTTAAGATTTGCCAAGAACAAAGTTGCACGCTGACAATCAGTTTAGTTTGATCAAAAACGTCGACCACTGCGGACTCTGTCCTCGAAAGAAGGCAGTCCCAGCACCCAGTGGTCGAAGCTCGAAATATGTCCTCTATTGTGCCTTCTTCATCCGATATCGCATTTTATCACCTGCATGTTGCAATCAGTTTTTTATGTGCTTCATAATCAACGCAATGGTATCTCCCTCTACATATACATCCACTTTCGATTTTAAAATATTTTACAAAATCAAAAAGTTTACTGCTATAATGATGTATGCGCAAGATTCTTTTATAATATGCGTTCAACGCTCACGCTTTCCGACCCTTGCAAACCGCTAACACAATAACGATTTACACGACGCGGCGACGAGTTTACACTTAAGGTAATGCCCGTATCAGACTACGGATTGGGATTGAGATTGGATTGAAATTTGACCAATCAGAGCAAAGTTTACTAAACTTGAGATCAGTTTTCTCTGTTCTGATTGATTAAATTTCAATCCGATCTCAATCCCAATCCGTAGTCTGATACGGGCTTAAAGGTACAAATACCCGGACATGTACCTATATCCGGACACCTTTATTATTTATAAGTATAACACGAATTAAAATCAAAGATAAAAGTATTTTTTCTTGTAGTTTGAAACTTCAGTTATAATATCCAAACGTTTATTTTCATAAATTTATATTTTTTTAAAGGTATCCAGACACAAATACGTGTCCAGGTATTGGTACATTTCCTATGCTTAAGTGTCCGGGTATTGGTACCTTTACCTTACGTGTTGATTTTCGAGAGCTAATCGACTTATCCTTATTATATCGATTTATTCTCGTTAATGATGATACGATCGGGAAGGTGATGATTTTGTGTGAAGAAATAAATGCGGAAAAGAAACTCTTTTGTACGAGAGTCCGTTTTCAAAAAAATCGATTTTGGCGATTGGCTTGATAATCTCATTATTTTTTAGCTCGGATGATTTTTAACTTCCTGAAGGTGTTTTATCGATTTTTCGGAAGATTACGCAAATATTTGCGGTCGAAATACGAAGAAATTCGATCTTACCAAAATCGATTTTAAATTCGACGAAAGCAGAGTGAAATCTACGATTACTCGTGCAATTCCATTTCGTCGCGATGAGTGGAAGAGTCCAACGTGCAAACTTTAATGTATAAAATAGTGTCATGAAGGAAACCTTATGCAGAAATTTGCCGGTAAAAAGCCCGCACGGCGAGCTCGGCGAAGTGGCTCGCGATATCTCGGTGGAATAGAACTGGAGGAACTGGAGAATCGCTGTTTCATCATCGACTCAGTACAGTAATTGTAATACGAATTCTTCTTATTTTTCGAGCGGTTTCTTCATCCGATATCGCATCTTGTCGCCCGCGTGTTGCAACCAATTTTTGATGTGTAACGATTAATGCTATGGTGCAATCAGGTCCTTTTCCTTTCGTATGACTCACAGCCCCTACGGATAGTATGTACATATTTACATTAGTAGCTAAATATGGTTGGAAAAAGTAAATTTGATTTACATAAATATTAGTATTCTAAAAAATCGTTAACAAGTTATAATTGTTATACATAAAATATGCCAATAAATATTCTTATATCTTTATTTACTAAGAATATAAAATGGGAAGTAGCATTGAAAGAAACTGTACGGCATATATAGGTAATCTTTTTATTACAAAAGTACACTTACCAATTATAATGTTAGCAAAAATCGAATTTCCTATTGCAACAGAATTTTTTGCACCAGTCCAAGAGAGCTTGTGTCCTACGTCAAATGTTATACAGTTTGTGAGTATAATTGTAAATCCTCTCCTCTTTGCGATACTTTCGACAGTTGTTTTTCCTGAAAATAAAACATTTAAATAATGTTGTTGCAACAACAATCGCTTCAGTAGTCGCTTACATGTTCTGTCATAACAGCTTCCATCTTTTTCTCCGCCTGCGAAGTAAATTCTGCGAAGAGAATATATGCATCACGTGTACTCTCCCGGTCTTAGATCCATATCTCCTATTTGTTATTGCGGCTTTACCGACTCTTTTTGAGCACCCCAGGGCAATACCACAGTTATATCGCGCTGACTCTGCTTGAACTTGACTCTAAAAAAAAATGATATAAACATTCATATATATGTATGTTGATATTATCATTAAAATGTGTAAACTTACCGTTATCAGACACTGAAGTACTAGAAGTATAAATGCTGACAGCATCGCTGCTCTCTCCCTGCGTAGCTCCATGAACTGTAGGAAGCTCAAGGATGTCCTGCGGAAACGACACTGATGAGTATCAAACTCTCACGCACGTACGTACGCTGCAGGGCCGGCGGCAGCTGCGGCTACGGATGCGGATGCGGCGGCGTCAGCGGCTGCGACGACGTCGTCGTCATCGTCGGGCAGGAGGTAGTAACAGCAGCAACGGCGACGCGGGGTTCCGGGGACGCGGCCCTTATCGAACCCCGGTTATCGCGGCACTTGACGCTGGCGCCGATCATGGTAGGGGCGGCGGGGGCGGCACTCGCGTCGTCATCGTCGATCGTCCGCATCTTCGTGGCGGCGGCGGCGGCGGCGTCGTCCGCACTCTCGCTTCCCATCGCCGCTACGTCCGACGTTCGCGGCGGGCCCGCGGTGTCGTCCATCCTGCCACGGTGCCGAGGGGGGGGGGGGGGGGGGACCGCTGCTAAACCCGTCGATCGAGCGGCACTGCACGCGCGCGACGGTAACGAGGAAAAAGAACTTTCGACCCGCGCGCACACACGAAGACGAGGAACGTCGGCCGCGCTCCGCGCTCGCGACTACACTCTTTCCGCTGCTACGCGCTCGCGTGTACGTACGCGCGTGAGTTTGATACTTATCAAAATAAAGAAACACAAAATTAACCTAATATATCTTGCACCCGTTATATGTGCTTTTTACGTACCCGGGCCGTGGCATCTTCGCAGAGTTCAGCCCGCAGCGTGTATCCCACGCTGAATTTACACTAATTAATTTCACATATCACTTAACACCCTTGATCTTAACCTCTCGTACCCCACACAGCACAGGATATTCTGAGGGACACTTGTGCATCTGCTGGATATCCACCGGATATCGATGGTCCACTGGATGTCCTACGGTTATTGAGATATTTCACTTTATCTGTAGGACGTCCCTCAGATAAAGTGATCTGTGTGGGACGTATGTCAATGGTCACGTACCACAATAACGGAAAAGAAACCGCGCGGCGCGAGCCGCGAGGCGCGAGCTCGAATCTGAACCGGAAATATAAAAATAGCGATACAACTCAGTACAAGAATGCATTTCAGGAGAACACGTCCGAACTATCGGAGTCTCCCCGTAGATCTGACAGTCGTTCAAATCGTTGTTGTTATCAACCGATCAATACATCCCGTCGTTAGGGATATATATTACTGATATCTGTAATTTCATATATAATAGATATCTTTTAGAAATGTCTTAAAGATATCTCTTAAGAGACATTATTTAGATAGCTTTTAATATGTCTATTACAAATATTTCAAAGATATCTTTTAAGTATGTCTTTTAGATGTCTATAGACATCTTTTAGAAATTCTACAAAGATATCTTCAACAAAATCTTTTTAGACATCTTTTAGATAACTTCTAGATATCTTTTAGAAATATCTTGAAGATATCTTTAATACGACATCTTTTAGAAATCTGCAAGACCTCAATGTTTACTGGGATATTACGAGTTAAAGCGATCGAAATTAGACTGAAACAGCAGTTGATAGTTCGCGAGTAGGTAGATGTGGCAACGCAGCGTCGGCAATGTAACCCTAACCTTACCCAGAATGACAGAAAATTCACCGGCATGTTTACGCTTAGCAACTGCCGCTACGTGGCTCAACACAGAGGCGAGTACTGCTACCAACCCCATAAAAGTGCAACGTTGCCAAGTTTCAATCGTATTTAATATAATCGACGGAAAGTTATTAAGAAATCGACAGCTTATGTAATTGTCAAGGGAGCTACTAGTAATAATCATTATTTCATTCTATCAACGGCAAATCATATATTCATGCCATTTTATATTGAAATAATTAGCAATACCACAAGTTTTCAAGTTGGCATTGGCAAAAAACTGTTCCGTTTTTAGCTAATTAAAATATAAAGATGCATAATATGATACTTTTACTATACGTTTTATGCAATAGCAGCGTATGGAGAATAAAATGCTACCTAATACAGATTTTTTATTGACCTAATAAAAAACTTTTTTCTAAACCGTCAATTGACTCGACTGGACCGCTGCAACCTCCTTAAAATGGGAAGCATGCAGCTTGTGGAAAAGAAAATGTCAATATAAAAAACGGTATGTATGAAATCAATTAAATTCTTGCTTTATAAACGGTATGTATGAAATCAAATACATTCTTGCTTAATTGTGGGGATAGAATTGATACTCATGTACTTACTCATGCAATAAAAATAATTTATTATATACATATGAAGGACGCATCTGTTCTGCTCACTTTGATGCAGCAGCATACAAAGAGACTTCGTGGATGCAACCGTATAACTTAGACTACACAACGGCAAAAAGACGTACATTGAAACCTGATGCAGTCCCCACGCAAAATTTAGGCTCATCAAACTAGCGAAAGTGTACAAGCATCTTCTTCAGTAGTAAAGAGTGTGTATTATTATTATATATGGTTTTCTGACTCAAATATAAATTTCTAATTAAGCTTATACAATATATTAATAATTTGTTCATCTTTTCAGGCCTTGATGTATCTACGATAACGCCAGATGCAATGCCTGCTGCGATGGATGTAATACTGTCTGAAGACCAGATGGAGGCTTCGACTTCAGGACATTCATTAAATTTTGGTAAGAATTTATTTTTAAGGGAGGATTCTAGTATAACTGGGCGAAAAATGATGATTAAAATAAATATTGCGGGTACATATATGCCGTGTGTATATAGCCGCGAACCTGAAAAAATCCGCTCTCCAGCCGGTCACCCAACTGAGTAGTAAACCCGCGCCTACGTTGTTTGACTTTGATTATCAAAACGGGTGATCCTCTGACTCTGACGCTTATTCTTTCTTGCTTATACTTGTATGTACATTTAGAGTGTTAAAAAAATCTTGTAATGACATATTAACTGGCAAAATAAACGTTGCAAAATAAACGTTCTGCTAACGCGGCCATTTATTCAATTTAGGTGCGATGTAGATTTCATAAAATATTAAATTTATATAAAGATATTTTCTATTTAAAATATCTATTAACATATATATACAATATGTTATCTGCATGTAAAATTATATACATATAAAAAAATTTTTTTTTTAGTACATCGCGCCCGTGTTGCTTGACTTCGATGATCTATCTAGTGGACAGTGACGATCTTCTGACCCTGACGCTTTTTTATTAATTGTACTTGTCTATAACAGGTACATCATTAAAGTGTTCAAAAATCTTGTAATGATATCTTCTTGATAGCTATAGCTGTATGAAATAGTTATCATAAAACTAATCACACGCAACTACATCCACTTATACCATAAATTCACCGCTTCAATCATAAAGTTGCGAAACAAACATATTGTAATGAATTTTGTGGTTTTTATTTTATTATTACTTTATATTATACATCATTAAGAAGTAAAAATAGTTATGTTACAAAAAGACTCTATTTGGACGAATTTAAGACGTCTTCAAAATATGACGTCGTTAGATATTTTCTTCAAGTCTCATACTATTTATTTATGCAAAAAATATTCGATTTTTTTGACCGGTTACACTAGAATCTCTCCTTAAAGTATGGTTGTACATTTGTATTTTGTTTGCATATCGAATATGTTTGTTACATTGCAGATACAGCTGATACAATGTATGTTAAATTAGAATTCCATCGTAAAATAAAAGAGTTAAACCCACACGGAACATAACATCCATTAGACGTCCACACAACCTCCATAGCTCCATGCGACCTCTATCTCCACGGTGGACGTCAGATAGATCTCTAATAGAGATCCATACTGTCTCCATCATAGATATCTTCTACAAATCCACAATGGACATCCATTAGACGTCTATTATGGATGTATAATAGATTTATATACATAATGTTTCTAACAGATCAATATTTAAGTTTTATAAGTAAATTTACATTTTTAGATAATTTAAAATTATTAATTTTTATACAATTTTTAGAATTACGTAGATTATTACGTTATATACATAGATTAATCATCATAAATCATTCAAAATTTTATTACTCTTTTTAAACTGAATTTGTTTCTTAAGATGATTTTTGAAAAATTATATATTTGCGCTGGTTATGACATATGTAGACTATATATAACACTTACATTAAATTAAGAAGTAGTCTATCACGTAAGGCAGTTGGCTCACGATCCAGAGGTCCCGAGTTCGAATCCCACCAAGGTAAGTGTTTTTTTCAAATACGAGAAAATATTTATAATCATAGACTGCATCTTAAGAAACAAATTTAGTTAAAAAATAGTAATAAAATGTTGAAATAAATAATTTTTTTGTCGGGTAAATATTCGTTTTAAAGTATTATTATAATTCCTTTAGCATTAAGAGGACTGCAATCTTAAGTCTAGTGTCTCATGGTTAGAGAATATTTCTCTAGATTTTAAAATATCTTGAGACCGTATTTCAGAGGAAAATCCTCTAAAATCAAGCGGGAGCCACTAAACGACAGAATATTTTTTTTTGGGTGAATTATCCACCAAAGCTCCATTAAACATCTATGGTTAATCTATACAACGTCTAAAAGAGATCTATCAATACGTCTAATGGAGGTCGAATGGAGGTGTGAAATGCGGAACTATGGATGCCTAGTAGACGTCCATGGGAAGTTACATGGATGTCTAATGGAGGTTTTTAATCTCCATGATGGACGTCTAGTGGACGTTTATTAGAGCTTTTTGTTCTGTGTGGGTACATTAAAGTTTAATCAAGTGCTTTTTGGATTAAGAAAACAGAGCCAAAGATTAAATAGGTTTGAAGCGCAAGTTATTGGTAAGAAACATATGATGGTTTACAAATATAGACATATTTTGATCAATGTTAGTTCGTGCATTATAAACTTGCATTATAGTATATTACATACACGTTTCAAATTCGCGCACTTTTCGCATGCGCACATGGCCACAGAGCATGCGCATGTGGCCACAGCTGTGTGACGGAGCACATACGTAGTTTTTCGCCTTTTTAAGCAAAACCGTGATCCAACAAACGTTTTAATTAGTTTATTCGGGACCAACAAACGATTTCGCATCGATTAAACCCGTTTTGAAATGAAAACTGTGAAGAATTCTATATTTATCGGCTATATTAATACTAAAAATTATTTTCGTGTTTACATAAAACCTATTAACTAACAAATGTTTAAATTAGTCTAACAATCACCTACAAACGACTAACAAACGATTGGTAAAAAAAAATGTTATAAGTCGAAGTTGTCCGGCTAACTTCATTGAGGTGAGGCTTGACTATATAACCATGGACTGAGGGTTGGCTGTTTTTGATGTGAAGAACATCAAACGCGCCCCCACTGCACAAGTGGCGACTCCCGGTACTTTAATGAACTGTGAGCTCAGTCTGCTCAATAGCTCACGCGTAACAGCTAGACTTTCAATCATTTACTTGTTATCGACTGCCCTGGCGGAAATATTTCTACAAAATTTAAAAAAAAATAAAAGTGTGCTACAAAAAACTATAAAATATAATTGCCAGAATCTATTGAAGTCTACATAAATTTAGGTAGTGCTACATAATTCTACATAAAAATTCTAGAATTGGAACACTTTTGTAAATTTATGTATTTTTCTATTGGAGCTTGATCTATAAATTTTTATGAATAACTACAACTTTTTGGATATACTATAAACAAAATAAAAAATAAAATTTACTTCTCTCGTTGAACATTATTTTATGGCTGAAAATCTTGATTACGTGCAAGCTTAATTAAATAAATTTATATTTTACTTAGAAAACTTGCTTACCACCGCTGGATTTGAACCTGAAACCCCTGGCTCTTGAGTCAGTCACCTTCCGCACTGTGCTACAACATTGATTGATGAAGACGTTTCGTATTGTCTATATATGTTACACTTATTGTTAGCAGAAAATTGTACATTTGTGTATTTTTCTATTGGGTCTTACAGCAAACTATACGAAAATAAAAACATAAATATTTTGACTTCTGCGAATTAAGGAGTTATTAATAATACATAAATTTTTGTAGATTTGTGTAAAAACTTGTAACATTTAACTAAAAAGTACAAATTTTAATTAGCCATAATTGTAATAGATTTTTGAGCTGTACAAACAAATCAGTATTTGTTACTATTCGTACAAAATTGTAGTATTTTATGAGAAACTAAAAACTGGATTAGATTCTAATTTGCCTAGTTTTACGTATGTAAATTGTGGTAGATTTCTATAGTCATTTATAAATAATTGTAGTATTCTACAAATGAGCAGATGTTTTAATTTTTTAAGATTTTGTTGATTCTCAAATTTTTAAAATTTGTAGATCTCTGTACTATTTTTTATTAAATTGTAGTTTTTCATGAAATACTACTTGCAATAATTTCATGATTTGAGAGCACTATAATTTATGGTACTATTTCATAGATATTTCTACAAAAAAATAATTATTTCTACAAAAAAATTAAATATTTCGACAGGAATGTACAAATTTCTATTTTTAGTCCAGTTTTGTAGTTATTCATAGAAATTTTTTCCGCCAGGGTAAGTTAGCCCCCCCAAGTGGATTATTGATATTTTTTTTTTTACCAATCGATTGGTGGTTGATTGGTAGTATTTGGTACCGTATTCAAAACGTTTGGTAGTTTCTCGTTTTTTTAGGAAATCGAAAACAAATTTTTGATCTTCTTTTAGCCCCCCCCACTTTGACTGTGGTAATTCTTTTTTTTTTAATCGATCGGCGATTGATTGGCAGTGTTTGGTACCGCATTAAAAACTTTTGGTGGTTTCGCGTTTCTTTAGGAAATCGAAAAAACAAATTTTTGATCTTCTTTTAGCCCCCCCACTTTGACTGTGGTAATTCTTTTTTTTTTTAATCGATCGGCGATTGATTGGCAGTGTTTGGTACCGCATTGAAACCTTTTGGTAGTTTCGCGTTTTGAAAAGAAAGAAAGAATTAATTGTCAATATAACCTTCTTTAGCGCCTCCACTTTGACTGTTGGAAATTTTAATTTCTTTTTTACCAATCGTTTAGTGGTTGATTGGTAATGTTAAGAGCTGTAAATTATTGGAAATTTTATTTTAAAGCCTTGTGTCCACGATGCTACAACTGTGTCCGAGTTTCGGTTTAAGCCAATGAAACTGCTACTTTTCTGTAAGAGCTGCAAGTTGATTGGCTTAAACCAAAACTCGAACGCAGTTCTAGTGGACACAAGGCTTAACATTCCAGTTACGTATAGTGACGATTGCACACATTGTGGGCATTCAGGAGTGCAACCGCTGTCTATGTACATACGTGTGTACACGCACTAGGCTCTGGGGTCACATGCTCTAGGGCTTAGCTGCTCAGCTCATGCGCCCGCGTTTTAAGCCAGTGGTGAATATATTTGTTGGATTGCTTGTGCAATCTAGTAAATTATTATAATTGCACCACTCAGCACTCAGAAGAATTTCTAGAATTTACTAGATCGCAAGCAATCCAGACCTCAATATATTTGGCAATTTTTTTTTTTAATAAGTATTTGTAATTATGTGGAAATCTTTTTATTTAGAGAAATTTGGAAAACCATTTTCATAATTTGGAAAAGAGTACATACATAATTATAATGGCCTTGTTTACACCGTTTGATACGCGTACTAAGTACTATATTTGGACTAAATTGGCTTAATTAGTACATATGATGGTGTAAACAATAAAGGCTGTCACACACAAAATGCATAACGTCGCATAAGCATAGCATAAGACCGCTGGACCAATGATTATCTTACGTAAATTAATATGGCGACATTATGCTGGATGATCATTGGTCCAGCGGTCTTGTGCTATGCTTATGCTACGCTATGCATTTTGTGTATTATAGTTTTAAGTTTGGTTTATAATAGCCGTAACTGTTGATTTAAGCCGTAATCTTTAAGAAATTGACCAATCACAGTCGATTATTCTTCTCACATTCGACTGTGATTGGTCAATTTCTTAAAGATTACGGCTTAAATCAACGGTTACGGCTATTATAAATCAACCTTTAAAGGCTGATTTATAGAGGCCGTAACCGTTGATTTAAGCCATAATCTTTAAGAAATTGACCAATCACAGTCGATTATTCTTCTCACATTCGACCTTAAGGCTATAATACACAAAATGCATAGCGTAGCATAAGCATAGCACAAGACCGCTGGACCAATGATCATCCAGCATAATGTCGCCATATTAATTTACGTAAGATAATCATTGGTCCAGCGGTCTTATGCTATGCTTATGCGACGTTATGCATTTTGTGTGTGACAGCCTTTATTGTTTACACCATCATATGTACTAATTAAGCCAATTTAGTCCAAATATAGTACTTAGTACGCGTATCAAACGGTGTAAACAAAGCCATTATAATTATGTATGTACTCTTTTCCAAATTATGAAAATGGTTTTCCAAATTTCTCTAAATAAAAAGATTTCCACATAATTACAAATACTTATTAAAAAAAAAAATTGCCAAATATATTGAGGTCTGGATTGCTTGCGATCTAGTAAATTCTAGAAATTCTTCTGAGTGCTGAGTGGTGCAATTATAATAATTTACTAGATTGCACAAGCAATCCAACAAATACATTCACCACTGGCTTAAAACGCGGGCGCATGAGCTGAGCAGCTAAGCCCTAGAGCATGTGACCCCAGAGCCTAGTGCGTGTACACACGTATGTACATAGACAGCGGTTGCACTCCTGAATGCCCACAATGTGTGCAATCGTCACTATACGTAACTGGAATGTTAAGCCTTGTGTCCACTAGAACTGCGTCCGAGTTTTGGTTTAAGCCAATCAACTTGCAGCTCTTACAGAAAAGTAGCAGTTTCATTGGCTTAAACCGAAACTCGGACACAGTTGTAGCATCGTGGACACAAGGCTTTAAAATAAAATTTCCAATAATTTACAGCTCTTAACATTACCAATCAACCACTAAACGATTGGTAAAAAAGAAATTAAAATTTCCAACAGTCAAAGTGGAGGCGCTAAAGAAGGTTATATTGACAATTAATTCTTTCTTTCTTTTTAAAACGCGAAACTACCAAAAGGTTTCAATGCGGTACCAAACACTGCCAATCAATCGCCGATCGATTAAAAAAAAAAGAATTACCACAGTCAAAGTGGGGGGGCTAAAAGAAGATCAAAAATTTGTTTTTTCGATTTCCTAAAGAAACGCGAAACCACCAAAAGTTTTTAATGCGGTACCAAACACTGCCAATCAATCGCCGATCGATTAAAAAAAAAAAGAATTACCACAGTCAAAGTGGGGGGGCTAAAAGAAGATCAAAAATTTGTTTTCGATTTCCTAAAAAAACGAGAAACTACCAAACGTTTTGAATACGGTACCAAATACTACCAATCAACCACCAATCGATTGGTAAAAAAAAAAATATCAATAATCCACTTGGGGGGGCTAACTTAGTTGAGGCGTAACAGCTAGACTTTAGACTTTCAATCATTTACTTGTTATCGAGTTTTGTATATTTATCGACAATAATTGTTTATTATTAAAACCTCGATATACTTAGCAGACAAATTTGATATTTCTTATTATTGATTATTTTAATAGTTTGGGAATCGTTTGGGCAAGTTTAGGAATATATTTTCATAGTTTAGGAAATAATAGTTTATTTATAATTAATAAAAATTAATTGAGCGTATAGTTAGCAGACATAATTTTAAAACCAATTTTTTTTCTTTTTAAATCAACATGAAATCATTTGGGAAACACGTCTGTAATGTTTTAAACGTTTGGGAAATAATGATTTCTGAAAATCAAGTTACATATGCGATAGCTGGACACCCAGGTGGCACAACGTCGTCAATTAGACGTCTTTTTTACGTTTGTATTCGTCATATTTATGTCAGAGCATTTTTAAAATTATTATGAACTTACGTCATATACTGATGTAAATTTGACGTCATCGGATGACGTCATTTATGCTGTGACAAATGGCCGTCAGTATAATTATTAAAAATAAGATACTTCGTTTTTTTTAAATCCATATATATTCATAGAACAGAGTTTACTTTATTTCCAGTAACAATTGTAATCGCAAAACGCTTTAAAACACATTTAGAAATGTGCCATTGTTAGAAAATAAAATGGAATTTTCATCTTATATTCCTTGTATGTTCTTTTATTTAGTCAACGTTATTTTAACAAAGGACAGCATATTCCCCTGATAACCGCCAACGATAGAAAACGATAAAAAATTTCTTATCGTTTTTAATATGGTTAGTGAATCGTTTATTTACGATACTCTATCAGAAATTCACGTTACAAAATACTTGGGATCCTATTGTAAATGTCTTATCAGCTGCACATCAGTTTCTATCGTTTTTAATATGGTTAGTGAATCGTTTATTTACGATACTCCATCAGAAACTCACGTTACAAAATACTTGGGATTCTATCGTAAATGTTTTATCAACTGCACATCAGTTTCTATCGTTTTTAATATGGTTAATGAATCGTTTGAATTAGTTTTAGTCAATCCATTGCAATCGTTACAAATCGTGAATTAAGGAATCAGATTCATACCGATTTATTTCTTTCAATCGGTTTTTATCGTTTTGAAGAACGCCGGGAACGGGGCAACTAGCGCCAGGAGTCGGAGGCCGCTGGGCTCGGTGTTCGGTGTCCGGGGCGGCTACCGCCAGGAGGTCCTTATAGAAAGAGATCCCTTCAGTTACGATACTGGATTTCTCTGCTTTTCGCCTCGCAGGGGGTCTGCTTATGTATTATGACTGGATGTATTTTAAATACAAGAAGCGCTTTCCATCATGCGCGGCCTAGCGGCATTGTCGCGAACTAATCGCCGATTTGTACGTCGGAAAATCCTGATAAGAAACGATAGATGTGTTGGTTCGGTTAAGTCATATAAATATCAATGAGATGTCTATCATTTTATTCTTATATATCCGTATTAATGCATACGGTAAAATTATTACCATAAATAACGATATATACTATATCGTGTATATACGATTGATTCAGACGGGCAATAATTGTACATATAGAAAACGATTCATAATTATAAAATTTGTATAGTTATTTCCTTATTCGGATCTAAAACGATAGAAACCGATTCGATTCGATTAATGTTTTATCTGTCTTCTAAATATGCAACGATAGAACCGATAAGATACGATTAAAAACGATACAGATGTAGCCGTTTTTAATCGTTTTCTATCGGAGATGGTTACCAGCATATGGATTGGCCGCCGCGAGCTTCCCTATTATGAAAATTATCGCAGGATTGGGAATTATTCCGGGTTCCAATCTATATAAATATATATATTACAATCCGCGATGAGAAAGATGCAACAATTAGCGCTATATTAATGAATCCATTTTGTTAAAGTGAACGTTTCTTTTATGCTTTAGCAGCACTTTCCACGTTCTCAGCTGTGATTGGATGACTCACAAACTATGGTGAAACTGTCCAGCTATCGCACATGTAACTTGATTTTCAGATGAAATCATTATTTCCCAAACGTTTAAAACATTACAAACGTATTTCCCAAATGATTTCACATTGATTTAAAAAGAAAAAAAAATGGTTTTAAAATTATGTCTGCTAACTATACGCTCAATTAATTTTTATTAATTATAAATAAACTATTATTTCCTAAACTATAAAAATATATTCCTAAACTTGCCCAAACGATTCCCAAACTATTAAAATAATCAATAATAAGAAATATCAAATTTGTCAGCTAAGTATATCGAGGTCTTTAAATTTGAATGTTGTTACAATATAAAATATATATTAATGTAAATTTGAATGGTATTATTAGGTATAGATTTCCAACAAATCCGATTCTTCGAAAGAGGTGAGAAACTCTTTTAATTAAATTAACTAATAATAACATTTTATTTCAAAAATCAAATTGTTTTACGCGGAGGTAAAGTATATACCATTAACGTGCAAAAAACCTAATAAGACAACGTAATTTAACGTAATAAGACGTAATTTAACAAAGCTGTTATTTTCAGCGGGCAATAATATTATAAATTAATTTTATACACATAAACTACACATGATCCGTTTGCTGTAATTTTTATTTTTTATATATCTTATAACTATATATTTTATATAGTTTATTTGATAATAAAATATATCGTTTAACATTTTATATTTATTTTGTTCCTTCTTAACCAATATAACCAATATATCAAAGATTACATCAGCTTATATTGGTTAAAAGATCGTCTTGACGATAATCGAACCAAATCGTGGTCGTAGTGTCTTGGCGATTATAATGGTCAGTAGAGTCGATTAATATTCCCATTGTTGTTTATTATTTTACTGGCGAAATAAAAATTTATTTATTCTGTTTGAATATACATTGGACTAGAGTTTCGGTGTTTCCATTTTATATATTTAGTTTAATACAGGTTATTGCGATAAATATTACCACATGCCTCAGTGGTCGAATTGGTACGACACCCATCACGGAATGAGGGAGGTTCCATGTTCGAACCCTGGCTGAGGTAATATTTTTCGCAATAAATTTAATTATTTAAATGAGATGCTTATATATAAGTATCAAAGATTACATCAGCTTATATTGGTTAAAAGAGTCTTGACGATAATCGAACAAAATCGTGGTCGTATTGTCTCGGCGATTATAATGGCCAGTAGAGTCGATTAATATTCCCATTGTTGTTTACTATTTGACTGGCAAAATACAAATATCTTTTTATTTGGAAATACTACGCAAGAATTCTCAACGTGTCAATTCTCAACATTTCTCGCTTATTCTCCATTGTAGAGAGTTCTTATTTCTATCGCGACGGTACATCGCCACCGTCAACGCGGAGTTCTCGGCTCAGGGACCAGGAGCCTTAAGAGATCAGATACTTCCGACAATCAGACAAGTCGCAGGTGAAAATTTTGCCAAAATGTAATATCAGCAAGACAAGTAATGGTGCTCCATCACATTATGGTAGAAGGGTGTGTACTTATTTGGACACGGTATTTCCTGATAGATGGATAGGGAAGAGAGGAGAGATTGAATGGCCAGATCGCAGGATTTAACGCCACTTGATTTCTTCCTGTGGGGTTATCTAAGAGCAGGGTGTACCTATATAGGGTACAACCAAATAATCTGACGGATCTCTGCAATCGTGTTCTTGAAGAAGCTGCTCTAATTGATCGAAATATGATTAGGAATGTTGTGTCCAATTTTTACGAACGTATTGCACATTGTCAAACCGAGAATTGTGCGCAGTTAAAACATGTGCTGTAAAACCTTTAATATGTGGAGCCTCAACGATCTTGCCTTTGGTGGAGAATCGCCAGCAATCTTGTCTTTGGTCGCCAGATCGCATCGGCAATCTTTTCTTCATCAGTCGGATCATCCTCTAATCTTGCCGATCTTGCCTTTATTGGCTGGGTCCTCTGACCTTGCCGATCTTGTTTTCGTTGGCTAGATATCTTACCATAAAAAGCTCGATAACGGCTTGCTTAAAGTGAAATTATAGTGTTTTGAAAAAGGTCTGAAGAAGGGCTATAAGAATATGCAATAAAAAATAGCTAGAAAGTTCCATTAAAAAAATTCGAGGTGACCTTGTCCTGACCTTGGCGACGCCACCCAAGGTCAACTGATAAGATCAGTAAATATATCTTTTCACACCCTATAACTTTTGTCTGAAACATTTTTTTTATAAAACTTATATTTTCCGAGTTATTCAAGGGTACCGACCTTTTTTCCTCGTATAAAGAAACAGTGAAAAGCATAAAAACATGAAAAAGCATTTTTTCTCTTTCTCATAGATCAAGAAAAAGAACGGTTTTTTAACTGTTTCTTAAATGTTTCTTTGTCGAAAAAGAAACGTTTTTTTTAAACGTTAAAATAAACGTTTTTTTTTTTAATAAAAAAAGGAACTTAAACTATTGTTTTTAAAAATGTTTTTAAAAATTTAGAAAAAAAAATTTTTTTAAATGTTTTTAAAAACATTTGCTGATTGGGCAGCATTAGCTTTACCAGATGAGTACCACGGGGTTGCTGATCGGACTTTATCAATCGCGCGCGTGTGTGTGTGTGTGTGTGTGTGTGTGTGTGTGTGTGTGTGTGCGTGCGTGCGTGCGTGCGTGCGTGCGTACGTGCGTGCGTGCGTGCTTGCGTGCGTGCGTGCGTGTGTGCGTGCGTGCGCGCGCGGGCGCTCGCGTTGGGGAGAGGTATGTGGGTATACGGTCACACATAAAACTGCGTATTTCTGCCTTGTATTCGGATGATCTCTTGCAGACAATTAGAATCTGCATCAATGCGTGAGCGTCTGTAAAGATCACCCGAAAATTAGGCAAAAATACGTAAAGTATGAACATACCTACATTCCTCCCCCAACACACACACGACGGGCAAAATCCGACCAGCAACCACCCTGTGGTGCTCATCCGGTAAAGCTAACGCTGGCGATAACTCAACAAAAATGCATAGGTAACTTTGATACACCGTATCTCCGCGAAAAAAATCGTACAGATCTAATTTTTTTTTAATTTGTAAGGAAAAGTCCGTATTTTACGATGGTTATCATATTTACAAAAAAAATGTATCCACCCCGTAAAGTGGGTCAAAGTATGCAATTTTTTGGAGACTCCTATAAGCGCGTAATAAATAAGGTACGTGGTTCGGCCATCAGAGCATGTCAAAGAAAAAAATCTGAATAAAAAATATGTTATAAAGAAAACCTAAATACACTTACATTTGCAATTTTGAGAAGATCTGACGTCTAGTTTTTGAGATATTAAATCTCAAAGTTGGCATTTTTAACATAGGTTTTATGGGAAATTGTACCAAAAACATACATTTTTCGAGAATTTCATTCACTGTCTGCAAAGAAACAAGTTTAAAAAACTGAAAATAACATTATTTAATTCTTCTAGCACTTGTTAAGTATAAGACAAAACGACGTTGACGTGTAATAAGGCTAAAAATTCAATCAACAGTTGATGAATTGTCACGTTTCTTGTCGGCCTTTCGATCAGCACGATACGCGACGTGAACATGTGGCAACGCCGCGCCGTGTAGTGTTTTCTTTCCACAGCACTATTCTTTTGCAAGCAAATCTCCCATTATCGAAATTGTTTGTTACCTTCCATTATTTTTCAACGTAAGCATAATACATAACCTCACTCAAACACATGGCACTGGCATGATAGCTGCCTACAGCGAAGAGATGCAATGTCGCGACATTTATCTTGTACGAATATCAACTGAAGTCAAATCTTAAACTGTTTACATTTCCCTGGCGGAAATATTTCTACAAAATTTAAAAAAAAATAAAAGTGTGCTACAAAAAACTACAAAATATAATTGCCAGAATCTATTGAAATCTACATAAATTTAAGAAATGCTATAGAATTCTACATAAAAATGCTAGAATTGGAACACTTTTGTAAATTTATGTATTTTTCTATTGGAGCTTGATCTATAAATTTTTATGAATAACTACAACTTTTTGGATATACTATAAATAAAATAAAAAATAAAATTTACTTCTCTCGTTGAACATTATTTTATGGCTGAAAATCTTGATTACGTGCAAGCTTAATTAAATAAATTTATATTTTACTTAAAAAACTTGCTTACCACCGCTGGATTTGAACCTGAAACCCCTGGCTCTTGAGTCAGTAACCTTCCGCACTGTGCTACAACATTGATTGATGAAGACGTTTCGTATTGTCTATATATGTTACACTTATTGTTAGCAGAAAATTGTACATTTGTGTATTTTTCTATTGGGTCTTACAGCAAACTATACGAAAATAAAAACATAAATATTTTGACTTCTGCGAATTAAGGAGTTATTAATAATACATAAATTTTTGTAGATTTGTGTAAAAACTTGTAACATTTAACTAAAAAGTACAAATTTTAATTAGCCATAATTGTAATAGATTTTTGAGCTGTACAAACAAATCAGTATTTGTTACTATTCGTACAAAATTGTAGTATTTTATGAGAAACTAAAAACTGGATTAGATTCTAATTTGCCTAGTTTTACGTATGTAAATTGTGGTAGATTTCTATAGTCATTTATAAATAATTGTAGTATTCTACAAATGAGCAGATGTTTTAATTTTTTAAGATTTTGTTGATTCTCAAATTTTTAAAATTTGTAGATCTCTGTACTATTTTTTATTAAATTGTAGTTTTTCATGAAATACTACTTGCAATAATTTCATGATTTGAGAGCACTATAATTTATGGTACTATTTCATAGATATTTCTACAAAAAAATAATTATTTCTACAAAAAATTAAATATTTCGACAGAAATGTACAAATTTCTATTTTTAGTCCAGTTTTGTAGTTATTCATAGAAATTTTTTCATTAAATTTCTGACTCGTGAATGATTGTAAT
Source organism: Temnothorax rugatulus (assembly GCA_035220575.1). Lineage (NCBI taxonomy): Eukaryota > Metazoa > Arthropoda > Insecta > Hymenoptera > Formicidae > Temnothorax > Temnothorax rugatulus. The sequence continues at coordinate 50,438 of JASTWL010000775.1, read as the reverse complement.
TTCGCATATAATACTACAAGGTTCTATAGAAAACAACAAAATTCTTAGCCTTTTACGAATCGTGAATCCATGAAAATCTACATGTATTCTCTTATTTAGATTTTTATAAGATACTACAAGTTTATATGGAAATTAACAGACCTTCAACCAAACTTTCAACCTTTCCATGGAAAATTGTAGTATCTTATAAAAATCTAAATAAGAGAATACATGTAGATTTTCATGGATTCACGATTCGTAAAAGGCTAAGAATTTTGTTGTTTTCTATAGAACCTTGTAGTATTATATGCGAAATTACAATCATTCACGAGTCAGAAATTTAATAAGGTAAAAAATTGTACATTTGTGTATTTTTCTATTGGGTCTTACAGCAAACTATACGAAAATAAAAACATAAGTATTTTGACTTCTGCGAATTAAGCAGTTATTAATAATACATAAATTTTGGTAGATTTTTGTAGTATTTTATGAGAAACTAAAAACTGGATTAGATTCTAATTTGCCTAGTTTTACGTATGTAAATTGTGGTAGATTTCTATAGTCATTTATAAATAATTGTAGTATTCTACAAGTGAGCAGATGTTTTAATTTTTTAAGATTTTGTTGATTCTCAAATTTTTAAAATTTGTAGATCTCTGTACTATTTTTTATTAAACTGTAGTTTTTCATGAAATACTACTTGCAATAATTTCATGATTTGAGAGCACTATAATTCTTGGTACTATTTCATAGATATTTCTACAAAAAAATAATTATTTCTACAAAAAATTAAATATTTCGATAGAAATGTACAAATTTCTATTTTTAGTCAAGTTTTGTAGTTATTCATAGAAATTTTTTCCGCCAGGGTTGTCAGTAGATAAATTGATACATAATCAAATAAAAAGTTACATTATAAAACCAGTAATTACAAATGTCTAGAATATATCCATAACAATGGTTTTTCTTAAAAAAAAAAAATTTAGGCCTTATATTGACTCATATGGTACTAGCCGAACCATCTTAATATTAAATAATATTCTAGGCGTAATTTTAGAACATTAAGTACAATATTCTAGTAATATTATACTAGATAGAATTATATGTCCGCTCCTGATAATATTATATGAATGTTATATGAAATATATGCCTTATAAAAAATCACAAATAATATTTATAAACAAGGCAATAAAATGTCATAATAAGTTATAAAATGTATGTAAAAAATTTATTGAGATGTAAGAATGATAACAAATTATAAAACTGAAAGATTTTAAAAAGAGAATAAAAGAACGATAGATGCATTAATAGTTATTTGTGCAACAAGTGCCGTAAGATGAAAATTCCCGGGTGCGGAGTTGACGCACGAGCCGAAGGCGAGTGCGGTCACCGCACCCGGGAATTTTCATCTTTACGCACGACTTGCACACCCTATTTTATGTCGCAAGTGTGTGGAAAGTGGTCTATCACGCACGCGTAGCGTGCGCAATGGGCCACTTTCCATGCACGTGTGACATAAAGATTATTGTTATACGATACAAAAAAAAGAAGGAAGAAGAACACATAGAAGATTTCCAGTTTTACAAAGTGTCTGTACTATGGCATAAATCCCGCATGCTAAAAATGCCGTATATCCTAAACAGGAAGGATATACAAGATATCAAACTAAACAAAGAATACAAGAGTTATGCACTTGTATTTTGCTGTATTCCATCTTTTACTGACCCTCTACACTTGTGTATCATGAAATAACCATTAAACCTTTTACATTCCCTACAGTAATCATTTTTCACGTATAGTTGTAATATATTGTAATATGCGCTACTTATTATATTGAAAAATCGATTCAACTCACGATGGTTTCGTTAATATTATCAGTAAAGAACTGAAATTACAACACAATACTAATATGGCATAAAAGCACATAACAAAGTGATTGCTAGCAAATATCTTTATTCCTTCTATTTTTTCTGACTTCTGTGGCGTAAATCTCCGCGCGGTGTAGGTAAATACCGGATGTTCCCTATATGTTACCCTATGTCAAATCCTGTATCAAAGAGCTTTTCTGCCAATAAAATTTGTAGCAGACTTTGCAGAATCTGTTCTTAACAAATATGATTATGTAGAACACAGACAGAATAAAAATAAAACAAAGAAAAGAATCATCATAATAATGTAACAACTAAAATTTAGAAGGACATAATATGTAGAAGAAAATACATTATTTTCTGGAGTTCCTACTATTATGAAACACAGTTACCTATCTGCTAGAAAGTGAACATGACTTTCTCGTTTTGAGTATGTGAGCACGGAACCCGCGCGATTGCGTATTCTAAAATAGTAAAGTAACAATTAATACGAAGGATCAATTTGGAGGCTCTGTGTGACTGTAATACAAAAGTTCAACAAAAGTAGCTGAAATGGTAATTGAAAATGAACAAACATCGTTTTGTTAACGCATTACTTCTTTTTATTCAAGTTTCAATGAAGCTGCATCTGTGGTATCACAACAATGCCCTTGCAAGTACAAGATGCCTCGAGAGTCGTTCTATCCGGGTTGCGGATAAAGGCAACTCTTTGATGCTTATTAATGCGTCGCATATAAAAATGGATGTGAATACGCCAATCATAAGAAGGTTTCAGATCGGCGAATGCGAATTATACATTTTGGTCCTTGCCCATCGTTTCCCGTCTGTTACCACACGCTGTTGCACAAAACTTAATCTCGCAAAATAGTCACATTAAATACAAACGCGTGTGCGCAACAAACGTCGTATCGAATCATATTATATCATATCATACTGCATCGCATCGCATTGCATTATTCCTAAGGCCGCCGGCGTTGCAGCTGCACCTCTAGGCACTTCCGCTCTCCGAATTAAAAAAGTTCTCTCAAAATAATTTCCAACAAATCACATAGCAGCCCAATAAATATACCTTAAAACGTCTAACAGCGTTATCGCCTATCGTTACGATATATAAAAACTTAGGAAGAGAGGAAAGATGGAAGAAAAGAAAAAGAAAAAGAGAGAGAGAGAGGGAGAAAAGGAAAAAGTAGAAAACAGAAAAATATTATGCGCTCTAGATTTGAGCTAGATAGTAAGGGAAGAAGGAAAAAAAGGAGAAAGAAGGGAAGGAAGGAAGGGAGGCAGGCATTTAAGAAAGGAAGGAAATAACGCGATTTGATGATTCGTTAAACCCGTAAGTAAATAATTAGGTACACTTGTCATGGAAGAGAGATCGCGTAAAGTGCGCTGTTGATATTTATAAATTAAACGAGTGTCTACAATGCAGCGTCAGATATATATATATATATATATATATATATATGTGTGTGTGTGTGTGTGTGTGTGTGTGTGTGTGTGTGTGTGTGTGTGTGTGTGTGTGTGTACACACACACACACATACATATACATACATGTATTTGTGTATGGTGAAGCCAAACTCGATAAACAAATTTCTACAATGACGGATGTAAATAGCATTTGTACCGAAAGTCTAGTCGATTCGCAAATTTCTACGTGATACAAAAGATACTGCTGGCGCGATAGCCCAAATATATAAAAACGTTTATTATTTACAACTGCCTAAGTGATAGCAATCTCTTTGTTGTTCGTTATCTTTCGCGTGTCTAAAAGAATTATCTTACGGAGTCGGGCGTACATGGACGGTTCAAATATGCCTAAATTTCTCATTGGCAAAAAATACAATTTTCGAATTGACATATCCTTTTGTTTTTATTCATTTAGATGTAGGTTTTTCAGGTACGTAAGTTCTTGGATCTTCGTGTGTCTTTCTCGCTTATCCTGTTATCTTAAAACGCGATATTAAATTTTCCTGGTATTCCCATTCTCAATTTAAGAAATAGGACAGCGAATGTATAATTCCAATAATTATACGAGTCCGTCGATTTATTTCGAAGCAGATAGCTATCTAGCCACATAAATTCATTCATATTCTTGTCACATTTTGTGAACGTTACTCTCAGAAGTTTATCGAAAGAAAATTCAGCTTCGCCCTACATACGCTTTTGAAAATCCCCCTAAAAGGTGTATATCGACAACAGGAATCCTTTGGATTAGTGCCACTGATATACATCTTTTACGGGACGTGTTCTGTATATCCGCGCATTGCAGGCTGGCATGTGTGTCCGCGCAAAAAGGCCAGTCCGCGTACATCCATTAAAAAATAGAGCAAGTAAAAATAAAATTAAAAAAAAAAAAATTGATTGTACACAAGATAAAATACCGTGATGAGAGAAAGGGATCTGGATTCGAATATTCGGGAGACAAAGTAGCCGCGCCAACAATTAACGACCGGCACTTCCGCAGTTACCTTCGCTCTTCTCGGCGCGGCCGCATCGTGCAACGCCTATAATGTCCATTTACACTATTACTATTCAACAATTCAAAATACTTATGATACACACAACCTTGAATAATCTCAACAGCTGCTGGCCTTAGCCCGAATTAACTTACGCATACATCATAAATATAAAAGTAATTTCTCGCTATTGCTATGTTTCGCACGCTTCCACCTCGACTTTCCTGATTAATTCTTTAATTCGGTGCCGCGGAATCCCCGTGTGTCCCACGACTCACTCTTTCAATCATCGCAAAAAAAAAAAAAAGAGTTCGTTTTTGTTTCTTTCTCGTATTGATGTAACTAAAATATGCGAATTGAATCGTGCGTGCCATGGACAAGTGTGCGAATATTTACAAGTGTCCCGTTATTATAACGGAAGAAGGTAATTTTAGATGAGAAAATAAGTCAAAAGGATAAAATTATCTCACACGCGTATATATTATGCTTTGGAAAAATCGACTTTAAAAATCGGAAAATCAATAATGCGTTTTATTATTTCGAGATTTGCATGGTATAACTTACAAATAACTCGATATCAATTATTTAACGCTACCAAATATGAGTAAAAGATACGATCCAACACTACAGTTTTTTAAATATTCGAAAATATTTCGAATGTCGATGACGAATTATTTGGAGAACATCACGATTACTTGGACGTAAAAAAGATGTTATTAATTTTCCGATTTTCAAATTTCCTTCTCGAAAACAAAGCACGATATAAAAAATGCTATTATATTTTTTTATATGAAATCGCTTCACGATTGTATCTTAATAAATAAAGAATAAAGAATAAAGAAGCACATAAAAACTCGTTCATTAAAGCATTCTCTTTTAATACATTCAATTATTTCATGATAGAATGCACGCCTGGAAGAACAAGTCGAACATTTATCCTAATTCCTTGCACCTACGGAGTACTCGGTTAAATCTTTCTCATCTCTTTTGTTTTGGCACATATTATTTGAGTTTAACCACGTATTCTAGTTACATTCGTAAGACTCATTTTCCACGTAGGACACGCGAGAATATCGCGATATAAATTTTATAATAGTTTACAATAGGATTAAGTTTTTCGTTTGATCGAAGCCTCGCGATTCGCCGCCGCGTCTTGTGCAAAATATACATTCGCGCAGTTTTTCTTTGCAATTTCATTGCCATCTGTCACACTGTCTTACATCGTATTACAACTCACAATAAAAAAAATATTCAGTCAATCGGCTGGGATGAATACTCGTGCTTAACGGGAAAGAAGAACTTTCGGCGTACCCGAAGAGACAAAGTGGCTACGCAAGCTGAACCTTACAATTAAACCGAGCTGAACAGCGGATGATGGATGGATTATTACATGATGCGATCATTCGTCGATCGCGACGATTAATCCTTAATTATTTATCCGCTTCTGCGAAGATTAATACTTTGCTATTTCTTTTACAAACTTTCGGTTCGACGAACTTTTTTGCTCTTTACTTTTATGCACAAATAATTATTACTCTAGACTGTTTTATTATAAATAATGCAATCGCTATTAATTTAACGCTTTATTTGTTCAGGTCACGTAAAAATCGATCGACTTTCCAAATGTTACTTTAATAATTTAAATCGACCTTCGTGTTATAATTATATCGAGCCAATTTAGATACTTTACAACGAAGATGCTTGAAACATTGTTTAAATTCTATCGACGACGAGATGCCAATCAAGTCATCATCCATTCAGCCCGGATCGACCGACCCTGTAACGCTTTTACAAGCTCTTCCTTTGTATGTGTAAAATTACACGTCTCTTACAAAAATTTTGATGATATATCATCGTGTCGACAATGAAATTTACACTTCCGTTGAGAGAAATAGAGAAATACTATTCGGCATCGCGTGAATTCATTCGAAGGCGGCAAAGGCACCAAAAGCGCCGACCACGTGCTCTCAACGCGAATACAAGTACACAGATGCGAATGAATGAGCATGAAGGCATATAACGAGTGCCTGATCATTACAAAAATTAATACTTCTCAACCCTTTCGTTCCCATTGCCGAAATTGTGTTGCGCGCCGTGCGCGCTGAAACGCGTGCTCACGTATGGGAAAGGAAGGGTTGCAAGCAGAGGGGGTCTGTATTGCGTGTTATATATGCGGTCGTGTCTTACGTTCACAATGTAATAATAAGTAATAAATTATTAAGCCAGTCGTCGCCAAAATTCATCGCACAAAAGATACTATATGTATAAATCTGTAAATGTACGTGCGTATGTGTATGTATATACGTACGTCTGTACATATTTACGTATGGATGTACGTGTGAGATATAATAAATTAGCATTTAAATAATATTCCAAAAGAGACGCAGGAAGAGGAGGAGGGGTGAAGAGGGATGGGGGAGGGAGAAGACCATAACAAATAGATGTACAAAAAACGAGGGAGAGAAGAAAACGGGCAAGAGAAGAAGAAAAGGGGTAAAGTCAATAATTTAATTAATTAAGTAATGTAAATCTCGCCGTCGTGTGTCGGGAGGAAGTTTAAGTAGCGTCGGTTAAACAAATCGCTTATCCACTAAAAAAAATCAAACGCATAGAATACTGATACATAAAAAAACACGTATATAAAAAGCCTCGGCCTTATCATTGTCGAAACAAACTCATGGCGCTTACTCGCGAAGTAAACTATATGTACTGGAGAAAAAAAAGATCTTAAGAGAGAATTAAAACAGAAGACAAGATAAGAGGAGGGCAGCGTCGCTGATTGACTCTGATACACTCAACCAACGTCGCCGACAATGATAATAATAGTAATAGTACTAATAATAATAATTAATAATAATAATAATTAATAATAATAGCAATACTCAGATCGTAATAATTATAAAAAATATTCTCTAATTCCACATTTAGTAGAGAGCTCAAACCTATGCCTATGCTTTAGTGATGATGTAAATAATTCAATTAATAATAATAATAATAATAATAATAATAATATCTAGATGCGTGTACGTGTATACGTGTGTATGTGTAAGATTAATGACCAAGAATCTACAACGGGCCAATCACGAAGCGGGAAGAGGTATCTTAGTGAAATCATATCGTTTTTCACATTAATATATCCGCGAACGACATCGCACCTCTCCTTTTACTATATAAAGTGATATTTTTATAGCGCAGATCTCTCGGCCAACACATTCAAGAACCGGCGCGGCGCGGAGAGATTAGTTCGCTGACTCGTCGCGCGCGTATCCCCGCGAATGAAGCAAGTTCGTTTGTCCCCATCCGAAACAAGAGGGTGGAACTGGGACCGACCGAGGGTTTCGGATCTCAAGTAATACTATTGACATATAATACTAAATTCGCGTAGTGTTCTCTCGTGAGACGTGTGGACGGACGCTAAATTCGCTACGCGATCTGCACAGTGATCTCTTTTCGGCACTAACCGGCGAAAGAAATTCTCCAAAAACGTCGAAAATCAAAAAATGTAGACGTTTGTAACGCCTAAAACGTTGACGATGCCGCTTGTAAATATAGATTATTTCCCCGTCTCGCTTTTAAAACGTACTTTCGTTTGTCATTTCAAGCTTTGTCTGATTTACCGAGCACATTACGGAGCCACTTTTAACGCGGGCGTTATATTTGCGGCTCCATATCTCTCGTGGATGATTTAGCGTCAGCTTTCGGCTTACTATCGATTTCTTTCTCCGCTTAATATTTACAGTATTAAATAATTATAAAGTTCAAGCTTTTTCACACCAGAGGTTACGCTACGGCACTTCTAGACGATTTGCTTGCGTCTCGTAGAAAAGGTAGAAAAAACCGGAAGCTACGGGGGAGCTTTGATTAACGCGACAGTACACTAAGACTAAAGCTACATGCTAACTTGTCTCGTCTACTTTGATCCACTGTGCGACCTCGACGAGCTGTGTTCTGTTTAAAGGAGACAGAGAAAGAGAGAAAGAGAGAGGGGGGAGGGGGAGGGAGGGGGAGGGGAGGGAGAGGGGAGAGGGGGAGAGGGGAGAGGGAGGAGGGAGGGGGAGGGGGAGGGAGAGGGGAGGGAGAGGGAGAGGAGAGGGAGAGGGAGAGGGGGACGAGAGAGAGGGGGAGAGAGAGAGAGAGAGAGAGAGAGAGAGAGAGAGAGAGAGAGAGAGAGAGAGAGAGAGAGAGAGAGAGAGAGAGAGAGAGAGATCAAAATGGAAGGATGGTCGTTTAACATGAAACCAAAGCTCCATATTGCTGCTTTTCCCAGACAGAATCATGTCTAAAATCGGGACATAAGACGTCTTAGAGCCTGAGCAGAATAGCTGACTTATATAATTTTAAGACAATGTGCTTTAAATCTTCGTTTTTAGTAACGCACAATACTGTCGTGTGTCTCACGTCTTAAACGTATGCACGAAGTGTCAATATTTGTAAGACTTGAGACACAAGATAATATTGTGCGTTAGGGCCTGAGCAGAATGATTGACTTATAATTTTAAGACAATGTTTTATGCTTTAAATCTTTGTTTTTAGCAACGCACAATACTATCTTAAGTCTTACAAATGTTGACACTTCGTACACTCGTTTAAGACTTAAGGCATAAGACAGTATTGTGCGTTACTAAAAACAAAGATTTAAAGCATAAAACATTGTCTTAAAATCAATGTCAATGTTTTATGCTTTAAATCTTTGTTTTTAACAACGCACAATACTGTCTTGTGTCTTAAGTCTTACAAATGTTGATACTTTGTACACTCGTTTAAGACTTAAGACACAAGACAGTATTGTGCGTTACTAAAAACGAAGATTTAAAGCATACAACATTGTCTTAAGATTATAAGTCAGCTATTCTGCTCAGGCCCTTAAAGATGATAGTAAGACAACATTAAGATGCCTTTTAGACAACACATCGTACGACGTTTTAAAGATGTCTTAAAGATGCTCAAAGATGACTTAAAGATGTCTTTAAGACTTATGTCTTATGTCCCGATTTTGAACATGTTGTCTGGGTTATTTTGTACGTCTCAGCCGTGAATTCATCGCGACGCGACGATTCAATGATGCTATTGTCATTCATGTATGCGTAAATATATATGTATACATGATTTATATGTGTACATACACATATCTATACATATATGCATACACACACACACACACACACACACACACAATATACACATATTCGATAATATACAATAATATAGAATATTTCTCTCGTATGCGTATGCGCGCGCGCGTGTACATACACATATAATTGTATATAGTACAGATTTGTATATATTTATACACGTACGTGGCAGCGGAGCTTGAAAATAATTCGGTCTTAACGATGAATGTTTCCGTACTACTCGAGAGTCCATGGTCAAATTGTTAAATCTTTCAGTCAAGTTTGTCTCGTTAAAATGACATTATGTTTTAAGAGCTTCATGACTTGTTTTCACTAGGTGTAGAAATATTTTTCGTCAAAGCTATAACTCAATTACGCAGTAAACCCTTTTTGTCGATTATTTTAAAGTAAAAAGTAAGTTATTGAAGATATTACATAGGTATTACCACAAAATATAGTACGAGAGTAGTGCAATCTATGTTTGTGTGCAGATATGTTACAATATCGTATATTTAAAAATACAAAGTTTTAAAAGTAGTATTAATATTATTAAAAAATCATAGTATGTATAAATATAATGCAATAAATAACTTCCACATGTAAAGCATAGGCAATAAAAATTGAAATAAGTTCAAAGATTTATGTAAAAAGCATATATATTCCATAATTAAAGATCTATCTATGGCCTACTCTAACATCGTGCTATATAAATTATTCATGAGTTTAATTTCTCCTTCATTTGTTTTTTGATATATAACCCTATTTCCTCCAACCATGCCCTTTCGTGTTCTACGAGTTTCTAATTCTCGCATCATAACTCACGAACGAATTGACGAAATTTAATGTTCCAAAGCGCAAATTAAAGCTAAAAGTAGTAGCTTTAATTTGCGCTTTGGAACATTAAATTTCGTCAATTCGTTCGTGAGTTATGATGCGAGGATTAAAGAGGCGGAAAAAACGTTGGAGGAAATAGGGATAATCATATTGAGAGAAACAGTCTGACAAGAATTTATATAGCACTGATACTAGTATATAAAATAATTTTATATTACATAATTTTATATCACAAAGCTAATTTATATTAATACGTAAAAAATTTTAATTTTGAAATTTGCGACAACTAATGTGCAGAATGTATTGATTAACATTAGTAAATTGTACGGAAACACTCAATGTTAAGGGCAGTTTTTGTGAAATATTTAGGGAAATTCCAAGCTCTACTCTCTCTCAACATATGTATATACAGAATATTCCCTGAATATTAACGCCATTTTTCATTTCGCCCTATTATTTCGAAAGTTACATTCTCTGAAAAAAAAGAAAAGGAAAAGAAGAAAAATCCCGAGGAAATTTCGTAGTAACATTTTTCAATGCATCTTTCCGATTTTTTAAATTAAATACATTTAAAAATCAAGTATTTAAAATTACTTATTTTGAATTTTGCATTCATTATCTTGTAATTATAGACATTTTTATGGAAATCGGTGATACGGTTTATAGCTGAAAAGAATGGCGTTCTTAGCGGGGAAAAGTATTTGTTTATAAGGCTCCTTTGATAACACAACTAACGCTAAGATACTCCGCGGGCTGCTGCGAGCTATTTTCGAAATCTCACGAGGACGTTCCGAGAGTCTCCGCAATGAGGGAAAGAAGGATTAGGAGGAAACGAAAATAAATGAACAAAGTTCTGAAGATTTTGGAAAAAACAGGAAGATGGAGATGTGTGTGTGTGTGTGTGTGTGTGTGTGCGTGCGTGTGTGTGTGTGTGTGTGTGTGTGTGTGTGTGTGTGTGTGTGTGTGTGTGTGTGTGTGTGTGTGTGTGTGTGTGTAGATGGAGAAAGACGGAACAAAGAATAAAGGAAAAAAAGAAAAATAATAAAGATGGGAGCGTGTGTATGTGGGGATGGGGATTGGGGAGAGTAGAATAAAGACTGCTAAATTTTTTTTGTGTACGTGCTTAACTATCCTACGTACGTAGACTAAATCTATTTTTGGCAATGTTGATTAGGTATACGACACGTTAAATATTATGATACCATGAGTAGATGCACTGGCCATAGTATTATGCGCTATGTAAGGTCGCTTAACACCCGTTCCTTGACGCGTTATCTGTACAATTCTGGAGAAACGGCGGAGACCCCGGTCCATCACGCTTTCGTTATTTCACGTGCGCGATTCGGATTGGGATAAGAGAAAAAGAGAAATTAAAATCTACAGCCGGTGTTCTAGAAAAGTACGACAATCGAGATGCATGGGTGATTTTTTATATATTATTTAAAATAGCCATAGCCTCTATATATCGCGTTGCAATTGTTTTCATTTCGTGTATCTCGACGATTGAAGACCAAAATGAAGCTTTTATCCAAATTCATCTCAACTTTGAAAAATGAATAGATTTACGCTTATTATAAATGACATATAAATGTATACAGGAGGTAGATATAGAACCCTACTAGATTTCCGGTACACTATTAAAACGAAGCCTCTCCTTGTTCCGATTCTAAACTGACTACGCAGCAGCAGCGGAGTCATAAAATTTGTGTACTTTTAATATATCCGGCGTATGAGTAAACGTTATCTAAGTATTACTTTCTTAAGTTTCTCGTTCATCGTCGAGACAGATCGAAGAGGAGGAAGAGAGAGCGCGCAACCGTGAGTATCCGTAATAACAATGACGACAACAACGGTATATATGTATACGTCACGCCGTGCTTCTTATTGCTTCCAGAGTCTTAGCTTAGATAATTGCGTGTGAGTATCCGGTCCGAGATTAAGTACAAGTCTTTTTCCGAGAGGATGGAAATTTAGAAACGTTAATCTTCGCGCACAGTTACAGCAGTCTCGTAATACAATAGCATCTACAGGTCTCTAATTTAAGGCTCCGCAAGTGCCACCTCCGAGCAACGGAGACGAAAGGAGGCACGTCATATTGTGACACAGTTGCTAGCATTTTGCTTTTTATTCAGGCCCGAAAAGTATCCCCAATCTTTATCTAATACCTTTTATTGTCAACCGCCCAAATTTCTCGTCATTAGACGAATCTGTTAAAATGTTGCGTATGAAATGTGGGATCTTTCACCGTGTTTTTAAACCTTTGTTGTAAAATAAATAGCATTAGATACTACTTGTAATACAATTTCTCTTGAAAAAAAAAACGCCAAATAAAAATTACAAAATTAAATCATAATTATAAATAATATTAAAACTAAACAGTTGCGATATAACCATTAAAATTTATACAATATACAAGTTATATATATATGTAATATGACTTGTTTTAATTTAAGTTACATTTATAATTCAATATAATTAGAGTAAAATGCAATTAACATTTAACTTTGCTAATATTCGCCAATTTCTTTTGTGTTTTAAATTTATATTTCTTTTATGTTTTAAATTTATATATGTAACTTATCTCAATTAAATTCTCTTACGATTACTCAATATGAGTAAAGATATTAGCAAAATTACAATAAATTATGCATTACTATTTTCATAAATGAAGTTTTTCTACAGAGAATTTAATACAAAATTATAATTTAATTATATTAGGTGAAATCATGGTCAGTTTGTTTTCTATTCTGATACGTTCAAAGTTAGTGATTAAGTTTAAATAATACAATCAATATTATTAAAGATACAAAATGTTTTTTTTATTTCTGAGATTATGTCCTCCAAATGTACTATTTGAAAGTTTTGCCTGTAATATTTGATATTATGTATAAATAGTACTTTCGTTCTTTTTTTCAATCCTGCTAAGCCCCTTACACAATGAGAGGCGATAGCGATAACGACAAAATTTTCAACCTATCGGAAGCCGTGTATCAATGTTGTAGTTTTGTTGACAATTTTGTCGCTATCACTATCACTATCGCTATCGCTATTGCCTCGTATTGTGTAAGGGGTTTTACAGTGAAAAATCCAACATTCATCGCGCAACGTATAAAAGCTTTTGAAAGGACCTTAAAATTTGGAGCGTAACACAATTTAAATGTCGAAAGCCGTAACGACGTTGCAGGTACGCCGTTGGAGGTTGCTGTTGCTGTCACCGTCACCATAACACAACCGATCGAAAGATGCGTACGATGTGAAACAAGACGATGACGACGACAACGACGAGCACTTCCGAGCGACACCACGGTTAGATCCGCGGCACGTTTATGTACAACGGGCGAGCACATATAAAATTTTATATAAAAATATTTTTTCATATGCGTGTGTTTTTTATCTGTGTTTTGTGTACGTATACGTGTGTATGTGTGTACGTGTATTCCCGTATGTATGTGTATATTTATATATGTACATCTTGAATAATTAATACTGAGTAATTAATATCATCTCGTTCCATCGTGCGCATTATGCCGCGGCGTGAGCTTGATGGCTCTCCACGGAACGTCGTCACAGTCCCCAGTGCGAATGATTTCTTGGGGGGAAAACGCTGAGAGTCTGCCAGGAGGGATATTAAAAATCCATCCAGAATAAACGTCACCGAACAGACTAAACATCGTTGAGAAAGCATACCTAAGCGCCAAACCAAATTTTTCCTTAATGCGTCTCCTCCGAGAGTGAAGTCGCCACCAGATTGAGGGGAACATCGGAAACGTTCTCCTCGTCACCTTCGTCCGCTTCCTCATCCATGGACAAGTGCCGTTGCATACGTTCCTCGGTTTTTACATGTTGCTAGAAATACAATAAATCGTGCTTGATAAGAACAAGTCCGCAGCAAAAAAGAGATGAGTATAAAGGTAAGAAATATTCAAATAAAAGATTTTGTTAAATATAAAAGTATTTAGATAAAAAATGTTTAGATTAATTTCATAAGTTTAAGCGTTAACCCTCTGGCAGTGACGCATATACGAAATTAACTGCAATATTCGTAATATTTATTTTCGGAAAATTTATTGTGATCCTTTTTCCAAAATCCGGTTCTGTACAAGGATGCGGCTGATCTTACTGATTAAAACAAGCATGATTTTAATGAGATTCATTAATTAATTTGGCTAAAATTTGGGAAAAACGATTCGTAGCCGTGAACTACTGTCGACCCTTAAGGGGGTCCTAAAGCCGTCTGTATTACCGACCGAATTCTATATCTGTCCTTGTATAGACAATGATAATAGACAAGGATAGACAAGGTTATAGGTTATATTGCATTCATTACAATTAATCTTTTTTTGTAGGCTTTTAGTCTTAGTTCCAATTGCACGATATTGTTCTTACATGTTGTCCCTAGGTCATGCCGGTCTAATTTTGTGGATATTTATTGTGAAATTTTTGTACAAAGCAAATATTGTCGTCACATATTAACAAAAATATTATTTTTTTTTCGTTTTCGATATAAATTCGACAACCATGACCTAGATTTTGATGCGTACTTTAACTTTGGAGAAGGATTTTTAAATCCATAAAGCCAATAAAAAGATAAGCGTTAAGAAAAAAGCCGGTATAAAGCCCCTTGCACAATGCCAGGCAACAGGCAATAGGAACAGGAAATAACCAAAAAATCGTTAATTACAACCTAAAATATTCGAATGCTATGATTGGTTGGCAACAGGCAATAGGCACAGAATTTCCAACGTGACGGAAACTCTGTGTCTATTGCCTGTGTCACTGTTTATTCTGCATTTATACATGATTTCTGATTTCTATTCCCTGTTTCTATTGCCTGTTGCCTGGCATTGTGCAAGGGGCTTTACAGACGGCTTTAGGATCCCCTGTGCTCCCCGCTCACCGTGTCCCCGCTTTACAAAATTAAAAATGGCTGATCCAATATGGCGACCCAAAATTTCGAAAACTTTTATAAATTAGCGGATTTCTATGAAACTCGGTACTAGGGGATTTTTGGATTGCTGAATACGAATTTGCTGTCAAAATTTCAAAATGGTGGATCCAATGTGGCGACTCCTAAATTTGGAAAAATGCAATAAACTTCTGGGTTCTAAAGAATGACAGTCAAGTCCGAGAGGTCTTGAAATCTGGGTCGGTATTCATAGTTATTTAAGACCGTCTTAAGTTCAATCTTAAGATGTCATGAACCAATCACAGAGCCGTATTAGCGTCTTAAGACATTACTTAAGACGGCCTTGAAGACTGTGAATACCAGCCCTGGCGTACACTCAAAATTCGATTGATCAAACACTCGGTCAAGTCAATCTGTCAAACACTGTCGATCAAGTCAGTTCAAAAAAGGTCAGTTAGTTCAAAAGTTGGATCAGCTATTTTAAATTTTTAAACTTTGACCACGGATTCGTACTCAGTGACCCAAAAAACCCATTAATACCAAATTTCATGGAAATCTGACAGAATTTTTATCTTGCCATTTTTGGTCTGTTTGGTGCTTATTTTCCTGCCACTCAAGGGGTTAAAACCTAGCTTGGCTCACAAACCCCTATTGTCTTTGTTTGATTTTTAATCCACCGAGACATTGTCAATGTCTTATTTTTATCTTAAAAAAATATTTAGCCTTTTTAACCAAGTCTCACTACACAGTAAATGCGAATACGAGAATACTTCTTATTCCAATACTCGAACATATGACAAAGAAAGTATCTTACATGAATCATGTAACTAGATAAAGGTATTGAGTAAGCAACTGGTGGAGGCGGATGGCCACCGGGTATGCGCGTAGGCGTTAACGCTGCATGCATCATCAGCTGAGGATGAATTTGTTGTCGAAGAGCATTCAGCATATCCGCACTCTCGGTATCCATTTGTTCTCTTGTCGACTGAGATGCTAAGACTGAGTCTCCTTTTTCTAAATAATAATAATAATAATAATAATAATAATAAACACATTAATTTCGTAAGAATGGATTATTTCCACACATATCACAAGAGATTAATATATTTTTCAAAAAAATTGAGACCATCTAATAATAAACAATACTTAAACAATGAAAAGCTATTTAAAATTACAAATAATTGCATATTTATATTGAGAATACTGTTGAGATAGCTAATACACTCATATGTAAATTAAGTAACATGACAAATAAAAACGCGGCATTTTCCTTAAAATTGGAATAGCAGTGGATTCGATTGATATCTGAGCATTGTTCAACTTTCGAGATTTGGAGACACGCCAGTCTTGATTTCTTTTTAAAGTATTATAAATATATGTCTTAAAAACAAATTAAATAAAGTACCAATAAAACCGAAAAACCACTGGTTTTTTAATCCGTTAAAAACCCAAAATTTGTCAAGTTAGAATATAATCCCTTTTCTGCGATGTGAAAAACATTAACTACAAAAAATTAACTACAATATTATAGATGATTCAATATGTATATTTATTTTGTAGTCAATTTTTTATAGTCAATGTTTTTCACATCTTAGAAAAGAGATTATATTCTAACTTAACAAATTCTGAGTGTTTAACGGATTAAAAAAGCAGTTTATTATATTGAAAAATTATATTAAATGTTTCAACGGTTATTGCAAAAGAAACTGTTTACTAAAAATTTAATCGCTAAGAAGCTCTTACTTCTATGCCTCGTTGGTTTCTCGCCTTTAGGTCTGCGTCTGCGTGTATGTATAGTATCCCTTCGCATGGTAACCGGACGATTAACGCCGTGCAGCTTGTAGTACAACCCGCAAGCGTTGCACACCATTTCGCCCTTCATGTTTCTTCTCCAGATGGTTGTTGTCATGGTGCCGCAATTTGTACAAGACATATCAACTTTTTTCGCCACGTTACCACTTTGCTGATCGAACTGTTGCTTCTGATCTTGCTCCATCTAAAACAACCAATCGATTACTGTGAGCAAGTGATAACATCTTATGAGCAATAACAGACCGTTTGCACGGGAGAAATACCTTATTTTTTATCTTGCTCGACCATGTGGTAAAATCATGCGCTTGCTCTTCATTGTTATGTTCATGTTGGTAACTGGCAACAATGTCCGGGCTTGCTGGAGCTTTACTGGGATAGCTCTGCTTCCTGCGACCTTTCGTCGTTGTTGCCATCTCCTTACGACCAATACTGCCAGGGCTAGATGGATTACTGTCTATCGAAGCACTCTGTACAGACTGCATACAACATCATTTTACTCACCATTAAATTTTTCCAAAATTTTTTTTGGATTTACAAGTAATATTTTATACTTATTTAACCTTATAAATGTCTTATATCGATCGATCGTAATATGTAACAGCCTATGTCGGATGAAAAAATAAACCGTTTTTTTAAATAAATAAAATCAACTTTATAAAATAATTTTAGTTGTAACTATAAGAGCTCATGCACGATGAGAGGAATAAGGAACAAGGAGTTAAACATAGAGAGAATTCATAAAGACCGTGTCTTGAAAAAAGGCGACTATGAATTATCTCTATGTTTAATTCCTTGGTCCTTATTCCTCTCATTGAGCCCTAAAGGCCCCCGCACAATGAAAAATATAAGGAACAAAGAACAGATATTAGCGATTAGAAATAAGAAATTAGGAATAAAGTGGTGTAGCATTAATACATGGCTTCCGATAGGTTAAAAATCTATTGCCTGTGTTATTTCCTGTTTCTGTTGCCTGTATTTTTCATCGTGCATTCAACTTTATTCTTGATTCTTTAGTCCTCCTAATCGCTAATATCTGTTCCTTGTTCTTTATGTTTTCATTGTGCGAAGGCCTTAATAATTTTATAGTTACAACTATATAGGGGAAAGTGGGATAATAGTGCACACCTAAGGTAAATCTGTTAATATAAAATGGCTTTTATAGTTACAATTAATTTTTTAATGCAGCTATGGAACCTTTAAACGTTTGTCTACAAGTATGTGAATTCATACTTGATAATAATTTTGTTGTTAAATATTTATTAAGCAATATTTAGGACGATGCAAAGTCGGGCAAAAATGAAAGTGGCGAGTAATAATGCGCAGTTTGAAAATTGCCAAAATTTGTGTCTGCAGCGGATAAATTTCGAACTTTTCTGCTTAAATCATTAGTTTTAAATATAGTTAATGTGAGTGATGATAAATAATTAAATGCAAAACTTTAAGAATAGAGGAATATTTGAACAAAAAATTTTGCGAGTAGAACTGATGACTTCAACGCACGATTAATTGGGTTTTTAACCGACTTTTACCTAACAGTATATTCTGATAGATCATGGCATACTTTCTTTGTGAACTTTTTGAATTTTTGCAATATCTTCAAAATTGAAGAAGATATAGTACACGAAAATGTGCTGTGACGTCATAATGTTGCTGCGAAATCTTTTGAAGTTGCCGTCATCAAAGAAACTTTAGCAAGCTATAACTTTCTCAAACTTAGGTTTTTTTTTTTAAATTCAAAAAGTAATAAAAATCGGCTTAGATTCTCTACATTAATTATGGATACCGCTTAATAAAAAAATTTTACTTAAAAACCCAATTCGACATAAATATATATAAATTCGAACATAAATAAACTATATATATACATAAAATCGACATAAATAAAAGCCGCGCACTATTCCCCGATTTGTTATTCCGGGACAATTTTGTCAATTACTCGCGAACCACAAATGAAATTATGGGACCAACACGGCAAAAGGTTTCCAAGGAATCGTATTTCACTATGTTATACCAATTACAGCAAATAAAAATTGCCCACTTACGAACTTAACTCCTGTCGCTTCAAAATGGTAAGGAAACGGGCGCGTTTCCTTTTTCGCTTCCTCCGTTCAAACAAAGCTTTGAGCTGGGATAAAATGTATCTATATTATCTAGAATTGATGTAAGCTTTGAAATTTTGCCACTCACGTGTTGTCAGCATCATCAGTCTTAAACTTGAGATGCGCACTATTACCCATACGCATTCCCCTACTTTCCCCTAACTAATATTTAGTTGTAACTATATAAATAATTTTACAGTTTTTAAGATTAATATCTTAACGATGTCGGTGCCAGATTCAACATGTGGATGGAAAAAATTAATACATGTTTTATTTTTAAAATTAGTTGAAGATTTCAAGGAAAGGATGCATTTTACTTTACTAAGCCAAAAATTCGAGAAAAGGACGTCTTTCGGCAGCAATGCATTGTTATTTTCACTCAAAAGAGCACAACTACAATCAATTTACGATCTACCTGTTATCAGAACAAAGAGACGATACTACAGAAAGAGCCCAAATGCACAGTCAGGAGGTCTTTGTTCGTAAATTCGTCGGAATAAAAGCATATCACCAAGCATCTCGAGATCAAAGATATCTCACTCGCGTTGACAAAATATCAAAATTAAATAATTTACAATAGATATTTATAATTCACATATAAATATTTATTTATTTATTTATTATAAATTATATAATTTTAGTATTTTACCAATATATAAATCAACAACAAAAAAACATAGTTTTTTTGCTCTTAATAATATCAATATAATCTACTTGAGAATATTTCATCATGAATTTGTAGTTCATAAAAAAGATCATTATTATATGAAAAAAAAGATTGTTATAATTACAAAGATGTTTTGATGCAATTATTAAAAAAAAAGATTCAAAAAATAATAAAGAGACAGTTAAAGAAAAATAATTTTTAACAATATTTGTCTCTCAATTAATAAGATAGAATCTTTCTGATATATTCCATATCTTGATATCCGTTAACAGAATGCGAACAGAGTCCCAAGAGTTTCCGATTATCTATTATTTGCGGAATTCTACCTGGAACATGTCCTGAATAGGTTTAAAAGAATTTCTCGATCGGCCGATGGGCCGACTGGCGGCTTAACTGATGACCTGAGTTTTTCCTGCCACTATACCTGGCCCTTCTTCTCTCTATTTACCAGACGTACAGATGTTCGCGTTTGGCGAGGCATTTTCGAGAAATGTTTTGTCTGCTTAGGACGAGGCAGGACAAGGCACTACTGCTACGCGCAGAAAAATCACAGAAACGATTCACAAAAATGCAAACATATTTGCAGATTGTTCTCTCTATTTATCTATTTATTTAATCCACATGTGTTTGTAAATTTTTCTCTTTCTCTTTCTATCTCTCTTTACTAACGCGATTTCTATCTTTATTTATATATTAGTTACCGAAATGTTCAACTTGTGGTCGGTTCTCACTCACCTTATTTTCTAAGCTTCCTATATTGGTACGATTACCGAGCACAGGGAAATCGACCAACGTACGCTCGGTAGCTGTCCCCTGGGTATCCCTGTAGAATCTGATTTGCGGGGATATCTTGTCCGAATCAATGGCAGTAATACCGATCTGCCTGTTGTTCATCAAAGAGCGCAGCAGATTGGTCGCTTCACCGGTGAATCCATTGTTCAATTTATCACCATTTGTTCGCGTAATTTCCAAACTTCTGTTGCTGCGTAACAAAATATGAATGGACGTATGTAATTGCATAACTTTAATACTCTACTGATTGCAAATGTCTAGCGGCTTATGATATTTATTGCCAGTTTAATTTATAATTTGCGATCATAAGCCCCCCCCCCCCTTATTAACAAGACGATTATTATGGCGATACTCGATCGTAATTTTATCGCCAGATTTAACAAAATAACTCGCAATATAAGGAGGCAATTGGGTCAGATTTGAAACAACTTATTGATCAAAATTCAAATACAACAAACAGATTTGTTAGTATAAAAATATTTTGACAACAAAATTTACTTCGATAAGCAATGATGAAAGTAAAGTGATTAAATTTTACTAGTTTATTTATATAACTGGTCATTTTACATAACGTGAGAATATGAGACCGTAATCATACATAATGTAATACGTTGAAAGTGTAACTATAATATTGAATTAGTATAACATAGCAATGCTTTCGCTATTGACTTTGAAAATTAAATACACAATGTCGCTTATCTTATCTGTAACCAACTCACACGGGATACATTTGTGCACCTTACTACCGACCAGATATCGAGTGAACAAATATTTGCCGAACAAACAGCAACGTTTGGCTTACTTACTTGGCTAGAGCTTGCCATAGCTTTGTCGCTTCCTGATCGATGTTAGTATCAGAGCAGTTGCTCTCTGGCGTATCCATTCTATTAACTGGACTACAATTTGCCGTGTTGGACTCGGAGCCATCATAGTTGCTCTGGACTCGAATCCTCTTACTGACGGTCATATCATAACCATTTTCCTCGCCTTCGATATCCTGTTCATCACGATCTTCAATTTCCAGTCGTTCAGGATCGGAACTGTTGGAACTGTTGTCATCGTCTAGCTCGCACTTAATATTATCGTGTTCTCGCATATCATTGCTCTGCAACTCTAGATGATGCGTTTGAGTTTGAGGTATTACGTTTTGATTAATGCTGGCCGGCTCGGAGTTAGGCTCCTCGTTGAACAACATTCTATTCAACTCGAGGAACGATTGCAGAGGGCTCTCGCCCGCTACTTTGGCAGTGGAGAAAGACTCTTTCTAAGAACACATAGAGAAAAGGCATATGTATATAATTTATCTTCTTATAGATTCAATGTAATTTTAACGAAACGACGCATAATTTGTTATTTAATCTCAAACAATTCAAATCCAATACCTGCTCGTCATGAGACGACTGCTGCTTGAAAAAATCCAGGTACTGTTTGAGTATGATGTCAGACTTTTGCGACACTTCGCGAAAGTTGTCCAGCATATTCAACTTACATACACACCGATGACAGATAATCGGTGGTAAGAAATCACCATCTTTTACCTATCGAGAATATATCGTGTAACAAAACTAGATGACAAAAGTGATGAGTACTGTTCATTTGCTACAACGACATAACTCTCTGACATAACTCAATTATCATTTTTAAGTTGTCTGCAAAATAATGGTGAGAATTCTGTACACTGAATGAAGAGCTCTGACACTAATATGTAGTTAAATATTTGTATTGCTCTGCAATCAGTTGTTATACCAAAATAGCATTTAAAAATATTACAAAATTTTAATGATTCTAAACATTTAAACCTATTTTCTGGAAAAACATTGTTTTTCAGACATTTTGAGTTACGTCATTGTCATTGTTGTAGCAAATGAGTGATACAAAAATTATAATGGTCTCAAAATTAATTTCTATGATAAGATTCTTGTTATAGAAATAAAAGTGAGAATAATTGAAAATTGCAAGTTAATGCAGATATATTTTTATTATAGTAAGTTATCAACTTATTTTCTAGTAAAAATCTTAATTATCAACTTCACAATAAAAATAACGCGCGTCTGATATATAATTTTAATAAAAATTTACTGGTTAATAAAATCTTATTAGCAAAGATCTGATCGATGTAAGTCCTTAAGACATCCTACTAAGTAAAATATCGAACGGAGAGTATGTTCTCGATATACTGTGCATCTTCAGTTCTCGCTTATGTAAGGATGATCACGAATAGGAACATAGGAGGACGATCTGTGTCTGACGTAAAGTTTTGCAATAAAAACTGGGTCTGCAAATACTATATCGAGAGCCCGTGTCTCCTGATCGGCATCGCGCGTCGGTCAGAATGGATGCTTCTGGCAATTTAAAAGGACATTAAGGAGCGCCGATAGAGGCGAGAGCGGCGCGGATAACGCGCGGCATGACAACGGAATACGCGTATGAAACATGATAACAGGCCACCCAAATAAGGAGCCGCAGCCTCCTCCCCCACCCCCCTCCATGACTCGCGCGGCTGTAGTTCCGCTTGCCACGCTCGCGCGGGGCTTATCACTGCCATTTTAAATGCCGTTGCTGCTTGTCGGCTTATCTCGCGGACACATCTCTTGCCAAACTTTCTCTCGTGGCACGCGCACATACACTCACACATATACAGCCGCGCGGTGATGCGGTCGTCCGAGTGCGCGGAGTGCGAGTGCGAGCGCGATCGCGAATGCGAGAACGTGCGTGCTAGACAGAAACGGCGAGTGAAGGAGCGACTCCGAGTCTCGCGGTAGAGCGCGCGCGCGAGAGCACCTCTAAAGCCAAGCGAGCGTGTGAGCGAGTGAGCGTACGGAGGCAGAGGGAGAAGAAGAGAGAGGACGATAGCACGGCGACGATGAGAACGACGCAGACGGAGAGACGCATACACGGCCGCGGCGAAGAAATATATCACAGATGGTCGCGTCCGATGAAATGCGGATAATCACCGCGGTGCACGGCGAATCTCACCGTGATTGACAAGCACGCCGATATCTTCTCGGCGTAATTCTGTTGGGTGCCCCCTTCCTCGAATATGGAATACTTGACATCGTCCAGGGATAAACAAAGGCGACACAGCTCGTAGAACTTCTGCGGTACATCGAACATAATTGCGAGCTCCGGCTTGCCTGCGGCCCACGTAAAGCGCGAGTCATCAAGAGGTATGCTCTAATAGCGGCCGACGTGCGATCTTTCTCCACTGCCACTGCTCGCATTCAGCGATGAGGATGGTTTACACGGATCACTTATCACAGTCACCGCCGCGGCTCATTGTCAGCGGCACAGTACACGCACCGCCATGAATCGCGTTGCACAAAGAGGGCGAACCTCGTGGAACGCGCTGGCTGGGACTAGAGAAGTATATAAAGGCCTAGAGTCCCTCTAATAACTCTTATTAGAGGGACTCTACAAAGGCCTAGTTTACACCGCCGTAGAGTTAGCAGACAAATTGAATATTTTTGAATTATTCTTTTTTATATAATTTGGGAATCATTTGGGGAAGTTTGGGAAAATTGTTTAAACATTTGGGAAAGAATAGATTTTTTGTTATCAACAAAATTTATCGAACGTCAAGTTAGCAGATAGCGACTATGTTTAATGTTTATTATAAATGAAATTGATTGGAAATCATTTGGGGATGACATCTTCATTGTAATTTTTATTTGGGAAAAGTCGCTTTTTTTGTAATTTAAATAAATCTTTGTATTAATGTTCTTTTTCACTGCACTTCTGCACTAGTATGTACAACAAGTGAACTTATTGCACTAGTTTAGAAGTGTAGCGAAAAAGAACAGACCATTATCGGCAGTAGTGTGAAAATTACATATTTATATGCGCATGCTCAGTGGCCGCACGCGCATGCAAAAGTGCGCGAATTTGAAACGTATGTATACTTATAATGCATATCACTTACAATTAGCTTTCAATGATGAACATATCTTATATAACATACCAAAGTACATGCGTGGGCGGGGGGGGGGGGGCTTCGCCCCCCCTGCACCGCCCCCATTGTGTGAGTAATTTCATATGCTGTGCATATGCTGTCTGTTAATAAACCTGTAAATAATTTTAGTTATTTTAACTTTACGCATATGCCATTAAAATGAAAATAAATAGATATTATTTTCAACGTGCAGTTGCGTAATCTTGTAAAATGTAAATTGTAAAACAGAGATCTTATAAGTTATAACAACTTGATTACACGTAATATTTGCAAAAGAGAGTAAAAAATGAAGGATACAAACCCGAAGAACTACTTTCTGTTAGGCCTGTCATGACTGGCGTTACATCTGGTATCGTTATTAAAGGAGCGATCGTACACAAATTTTCTTTTCGGAGTATGTTGTCATGTCGTAATTTTCACACTACTACCGATAATGGTCTGTTCTTTTTCGCTACACTTCTGAACTAGTGCAATAAGTTCACTTGGTGCACTAGTGCAGAAGTGCAGCGAAAAAGAACAATTTTTCTTTTTCTTTTTAATACAATTATTTAAATTACAAAAAAAGCAACTTTTCCCAAATAAAAATTACAATGAAGATGTCATCCCCAAATGATTTCCAATCGATTCCATTTATAATAAACATTAAACATAGGCGCTATCTGCTAACTTGACGCTCGATAAATTTTGTTAATAACAAAAAATCTATTCTTTCCCAAATGTTTAAACAATTTTCCCAAACTTCCCCAAATGATTCCCAAATTATATGAAAAAGAATAATTCAAAAATATTCAATTTGTCTGCTAACTCTACGGCGGTCATTTTCTTTCCTGTAAATTTATTACTCCGAGAGAAGTTCAAGATACTAATATTTTGTCTATTTCGAAAGCAGAAGTTTCATACGGACCATACGGTATAGGGTAACAATTTCACAGGTTATTATGGGATTATCACAAAACTGTAAATTTACTGAATTTCTTTAAACTGTTTTTATTAATAACCTACCATTATCCGAAGTGACTCAATAATAAAATTCCATTATCTTTGATAATGCAATTGGATTTTAACAACTTTTTAATGTTCACGATGATGATAAAAACTTAAACATTCGAATGTAAACAATAACACAATCAATCAGAATAAAGACACCAAGTTCGAGAATCTTCTGTGTGCTCAGGCCAATAAATTTTCCACTTGCAACTAGTTGCACGAATAACCACTACTGGCGACACAGTCGCTGGTGAGCCGTAGGCCGTAGGGGCTTCCGTATGTATGTATGTATTTATACTGTGACGTAAGTCACGTTCAGGGGGTCTATTACGTATCTTTTCATAGGTGAAAATGCGAAAAGTGAACAGATTTACTAGATTTCGACCAATGAAATCGTAGATACTCTAGTAAATTCTCTCACTTTTCGCATTTTCACCTCGTGAAAAGATACGTAATAGCCCCCCAGGGTCATGTTCCAAAACTCACTCTAGGTAACTAAAATCTATAGTTTACGTCACGTACACTATAGCATTTTAGTTAACTAGAGTGAGTTTTGGAACATGACCCAGGGGGTCGATTGTGTATCTTGAAACGAGGTGAAAATTACAAAAGTGAACAGATTTACTAGATTTCGACAAATAAAATCGTAGATACTCTAGTGAATTTCCTCACTTTTATAATTTTCACCTCGATCCAAAATACACAATCGACCCCAAGATACACAATCGACGCCGCTCAGTAGTAGTCGAACGTGATTGGCTCTTACTTTTAGAACCAACCAATCAACGCAGAGTGTTGATAAAACGAACTCAACAGTTGTGCCTGCTGAACGCGCCCAAAATTCGTGTGTGAAGACTGTGAAGACCATGGTGGAAAAACACAGGTGTGCTCATGCGCATATATTTCTAACAGCCAATGAGAAATTGATGCCAGATACCTCCATCTTGCCGCGGTACAGTTTGAATTTGGCGTTATGTCATTAGTGTCTAATGTC
This sequence comes from Temnothorax rugatulus, assembly GCA_035220575.1. Classification (NCBI taxonomy): domain Eukaryota; kingdom Metazoa; phylum Arthropoda; class Insecta; order Hymenoptera; family Formicidae; genus Temnothorax; species Temnothorax rugatulus. The sequence continues at coordinate 23,985 of JASTWL010000775.1, read as the reverse complement.
TTAGGCCGGTATTCATAGGTCCGTATTCATAGTCGGATCTTATATTTAAGATCGTCTTAAGTCTGGTCAAAGGCCGTCTTAAGACTCCGTTCAGCCAATGAAATGACCGTATTAGCAACTTAAGACATTACTTAAGACAGCCTTGAAATAAGATCCGACTATGAATACGGGCCATAGTCAGATCTTATTTCAAGATCATCTTAAGTAATATCTTAAGATGCTAATACGGCTCTGTGATTGGTTCATAACATCTTAAGATCGTACTTAAGACGCTCTTAAATATAAGATCTGACTATGAATACCGGCCTAACGTCGGTATTCATAGGGCGGTATTCATAGGCTGGTATTCACAGTCTTCAAGACCGTCTTAAGTAATGTCTTAAGACGCTAATACGGCTCTGTGATTGGTTCATGACATCTTAAGATTGAACTTAAGACGGTCTTAACCCAGGCAGCATGTTTATATTCGCCGAATGTTAGTTTTGTGTTAAATATGTTTGTTGTTTGATTCCAAACAGTCAGCTAACAATCTGAAAATAAATTCTATCAGAGAGTTAAGCCCCTTGCACAATGCCAGGCAACAGGCAATAGGAACAGGGAATAGAAATAAGAAATCATGTATAAATGCAGAATAAACAGTGACACAGGCAATAGACACAGAGTTTCCGTCACGTTGGAAATTCTGTGCCTATTGCCTGTTGCCAACCAATCATAGCATTCGAATTTTTTAAGTTGTAATTAACGATTTTTTGGTTATTTCCTGTTCCTATTGCCTGTTGCCTGGCATTGTGCAAGGGGCTTAACTCTCTGATAGAATTTATTTTCAGATTGTTAGCTGACTTTATGATTTAAACGTTGAACAAACATTTTGCTGCAACACTTCGAGCGCCATCTAATAATTCACTTTCGTTAAAGTGGAACTACGTAGCCAAAATTCAATATGGCGTCAGTCCGTTAGGGCTCAGTCACAATGAGAGGAATAAGGAATAAGATAAAGGAATAAGGAATAAGGCATGTTGCATCTCACTTTAATGTACGTGTACTGAAGTGAGATGCGACATTCCCTTATTCCTTATTCCTTTATCTTATTCCTTATTTTTCTCATTGTGACTGAGCCCTTAGCCAAGTGAGCTGATTAGGACTCACTACCGCACAGATGTTGGACACACGCAGGCTCGGTACTTATTGTTGTAAGAATAAATCATTATGCTAGGTAAGTCTAGTGTTTCTTCTTATGGAGGATTCACACTGCGTCCGATGTTCGTCGTACGACTATCCGACATCCAATAAAAGAAATTATTATTAGAGATAAAAATTTCCTAGTGGATGTCGGATCGTCGAACATCGGACTATGCAGGAATCAAGAGACACGGTAGTGTCTCGCGTCAAGTCAGAAAAATTCATCAAAAGCGTCATCATCACAGGAAAGCGAGACCGACCGTGTCTCTTTACGCGACGCGACGGGTTGCGAGTACTCGAGATGTTGAGATCTCATATAACGAGTGAACGGATCAAGTTCTAAGTAGGCTTGATCGATAGCTTGGGGTTCGAATTGGGGGGGTATCTCCTATAACATTTTCCGCTACGTGCCCTACGAGCGGAGATATTGCGACGCAAAGTCGAAAATGTGAAAATTTTATATTAAGATACTTGTACTAACGCCGACGTCTCTCAACCAACCAATCAGAGGACTCAGAGAAATGTCACTTTCACTTTTTCGACACTGGCGGTGCTGGTATCGCCAGTTTCGATATCGCGCGAGCATTATTATCGATCGATCTATGGTAGGTAGGTAAATAGGTCGATAGACTTATCGGTCAGGAGGAAGATTTCTATCAACAACCCAGCGAGTAAATATACGTGTGCGTACGTATGCGTACTGCGTACTGCGTACGGCGCTTAGTGCAGTTAGTGTGTTCTGGTGTGTTCAGCCGGTTCAGCGCGCCGTCAGTAAGGCGAGAAACACACACTTCTGCACAACGCATAATGCGTAAGCATAAGAAAATTGATTGGTCCATACACATGTGCATAAGGAAATAGACCAATCAGTTTTCTTATGCTTACGTATTATGCGTTATGCAAAAGTCTGTGTTTCTCGCTTTAGTTATTATAATCACAGTCAGTCTTAACCTATCGTCAAGAGACACGGTAGTGACAGCCAAATACGGAGCGAGACCGACCGTTACTACGTTTACGCGAGCGTTACTTCTGTAGTAACTTACGATAATTCGTTCGCGTAAACGGGATTGTTCTTCGTGTAAACGGGACTACAAAAAGAAATATCATAACAAAATTACCTTTTTAAAAAAAAGGTAAAAAAAAGGCGTCAAGTCACACTCGTTCGAAGAAAGTGGTTATCTCAAAAAAACCTATGAGGTATCTTTGTACCTAAAAAAAACTGATGTGGTATGTTTGTATTTTCACAAAAATAAATGATATCTATAAATTGCGCCAAGTAAAAAATGAATATATATTCCTCGGAAAATAACTGTTGTATTATTTTTCGTATTATTAAAAAAAATTTCGTACAAAAACTTGACGCTGCTTTTTTAAAAAAGGTAATTTTGTTGTGAGCAGCGTCAAGTTTTTGTACGAAATTTTTTTTAATAATACGAAAAATAATACAACAGTTATTTTCCGAGGAATATATATTCATTTTTTACTTGGCGCAATTTATAGATATCATTTATTTTTGTGAAAATACAAACATACCACATCAGTTTTTTTTAGGTACAAAGATACCTCATAGGTTTTTTTTAGATAACCACTTTCTTCGAACGAGTGTGACTTGACGCCTTTTTTTTATCTTTTTTTTTAAAAGGTAATTTTGTTATGATTATATATAACGTTGTTGTGGGCTAGAAACTTGACGACGCAGGGTCGTGTGATTGTTGTTTCTGATTTGCATCAATAACGATCGAGTGATTTGAGATTTTCGCGTGTTCGACTTGGATTCTTGATTCCGACCGTTCACAGACTTCGTCGCCGACCGTTGTTGGTTGCGTCGTTAATTGGTTCGATTTTTCGATGTGGAAATTTCCGGAAACATTTGGGACAGAATATATGGGCCGTATTGACCTCCATCGGGAGGCAGGAACCCGAGCAAAATAAAAATAAGAAGAAGAAGAAGTGAGCTAGTCGTGCATAGAGGTTAGGTAACCGCGCAGTTACATTAGTTTCTATATGACAATCATGATTGCTTATTTGTTACAATAATTAGTAAAAATTGATGTTTTATAAGGTTTGTTCGCGTCGCATGCCCCAACATGCTCTTTCTCACTCCAATGCGCTCCAATACGTTCGCGTCACCTGAACCAAGATGTCGACTAGATGTTCGCGTCACGTTAGAGTATACTCCAAGGAGCAATTAGGAGCACGCTCTATTTGCCTCACCTTCGAAGGTGGTGCAATTGGGGCTATGTTATGCGCGCATCACGCGCATGCGTGTGAAGTGTGTAAACAGTAGCCATTGCTCAAGTCAGTAGGGTCTAGGGTCCGTATTCATAGTCGGATCTTATATTTAAGATCGTCTTAAGTCTGGTCAAAGGCCGTCTTAAGACTCCGTTCAGCCAATGAAATGACCGTATTAGCAACTTAAGACATTACTTAAGACAGCCTTGAAATAAGATCCGACTATGAATACGGGCCTGTGATTGGTTCGTGACATCTTAAGATTGTACTTAAGCCAATCTTAAATATAAGAACGGACTATGAATACCGGCCTAGAGTCCAGAGAATATTTCAAAATTAACAATCATGGAGACTTCTTTTAAAGGTAAGAATTTTATATCAGAATTTTATATGATGCTGATTACTTAAATACAATACTTTAGTTATATTTTTACTTAATTGACTAATAAAATAAATTTTAAAAGATAGATTAAATGATTTTATTCTAAGGTAATTTAAATTGCATGAATATTGTACTATATATTAATATTGTTTTATTTTTTAGCTGTGAAACTTAAACTGGTGTCAATAAAGTTATTCAAGCCTCCCCAGACTTCTGTTGCAACTACTACAACAGACTCGACACAGTTCCTAACCACAACTGCGCCTCTGGATTCTGTACTGAATAAAACAAATTCTTCTACAATTCAGCCTCAAACTATAATCCATGAGAGTCCTTCTGTTACGGTTCCTGTAACAAGCTCTGTGCAGTACACACCTACAATTGTGTCTTCACTGGACTCTTCACTTTTGGATGCTTTACCAAATAAAGCAGGTCCTTCTAGAATTCAGCCTCAGATTAAAATCCATGAGAGTCCTTCTGTTACGGTTCCTGCAACAAGCTCTATGCAGCACACGCCTACAATTGTATCTTCATTGGACTCTTCAATTCAAGACTCAAATCAAGGCTCAGATAATGAAAAAGAGAATACTTCTGGTGTCAATAATGATGGCTATTTTATTTGGGACCATAGAACCATAATGTTGCTTTTCACAGAGTATGAACAGCATGAAAAAAAATTCCAGAAAAGAAAATATCAAAGTAAAGAGGCCATGTTTCAAGCGATAGCAGAATCTTTCCAGGAAAGAGGTTATGTGAATGCTACTAAAAATCACATGAAAAATAAATTTAAATTGTTGAAGAAGAAATGGGATAAACATATTAAACGGACCATGGGAAAAAACAGTTCTGGGAAAGGTACTAAACCTCTTCCATATGAAGAGTAAGTTCTATCTTGTGTTTTCTGTATATAACTATAAATGTAATATTTTTGAATTAAACATTTATAATTAACAGTTCAGTTACTTTGTTTTATATTTTTATTTTGTTATTCTCACAATATTCTGTTTTTATTAAGTATTTAGTATTATATTTAGTAGTTAATGAGTAAGTAATAGAATACATATGTATCTTTGCAGTGAAATGATAAAATTATTTGGAAAAAGTCACAGTGGAGTGCCACCTTTTGTAGCTGGCCGCAATGAAATGGTTTCTCAAGAAGACGTTTTGCAAAGGGTGGTCAATCAACATTTGTCTCAGTGAGTAATCATCTCCTTAAGATGTTTTTTAATTCATTTCTAGATATATAATTTAAAATGTTTTCTATTACAGGAATGAAAATGAAGAACAATCTTCTATCGCACTAAACTCACCACCTTCGACACCATCTGCAGTTAACAGTGAATCTCTATCAGTAGCAGGTAGCAGCAGATCGTCCATAACGGATAGCAGTTGCTCATCTTTAATAAATACAAAAGCAAAAGTACGAGATGGCAAATTGGCGCTTACTCTACAATCAGTTAAGGAATCCATCTGTGCTGTGCTACAAGGAGAAAGTGATGCCAAACAAGAAATACGTACAAAATATCTGACGGAGCTCAAAAAATGTAATGAATTACAAACAGAACAATTACAATTGCAAAAAGAGCGAAATAGCATCTTAGAAAGGCAACTTAAGATACTAGAGAGAATAGAAAATAAAAAATACTCAACACAAGAATTATCAGACGAAGAAGATTAATAAGATATAATAAGACTGAAGGTTCATCAAATTATATACATGAGACATTCATAAAGTTTGTTTCTTTGCCTACTCCCAGATAGCACAGTGGCGTCAAGTGGCGTAATAGTGCAGTCAAAGTGGCGGATTGTTGTCGTAAGAGACGTCACTTTGACGGCATTATAACGTTATTTGACGCACTGTGCTATCTGGGCTAAAAGGTGAAAAAGTAGTGAAACCGTGCACATTTATTAACCTTTTCATATGAATTCTGCGAAGTTACATATTTTTACTGACAAGATCTGTAAGGGTATAATAGTTGTAAAAATAGACACATTGTCTTTTAAAAAAATGTAAATAAAATATTATTAAAAATTTATAAAATTTATAAACAGTTTATTAAGTTCAATTTTAATTTTGTTGAAAAACAAATGTGTTGGTTTTTACAATAATTATATCTGACAGATCTTGCATCACTGGGAAAAATGTGTAACTACAGGATTCATAGGTAAATAAAGGCTAATAAATGTGCACACTTTCAATCGACTTCATTCTTTTCTTTATAAGCAAAGTTACAAACTTTATGAACGCTTTACATATACATATGTAGTTATATGTATTTAAAGTTTATATAATTTTGTTAATTTTATTTAAAATTTTTATTTCAAGTTTAAATAATTTTTAGTTTATTAAAGTTTATTTCAGTTTTTTCATTTATTTCTTTTCTGTTATTTTGATAAACAGCGTAACAAAGCTGTATCAAACTCTGCAACAGAGCAAAGCTGCATTTACTTATTGAGTTCTTTTTTACATAATAAAGCAGCATTATTTACTTGCAGTCAAGCGTACTAAGCTAATGATTGAAAATCAAAACTGTCATTTCTTGTCCAATTTACATTTTTTGTTAATTCTCGATAAAATTTTTGATTTTGATAATTATCGATAAAAAAATCATATAATAATAAAATATACATTTGCATTATGCAGTTATATTTCTCTATTTGTATGAAAAAATAGGCGTATATGACAATAAAAGACTGATGTATGGATAAATTTTTAACAAAATTGTTTTATTTGTTGTCTTTTTCATGATATTATCATGAGAACTTATTTCATCAAATTTAATATTAAATTTTAATCCATTTTAATTAAAATGAGCTGAATAGAAGATATATAATTTTAATATTCATAATTATTAATAAATGAAATATATTTGTGTAATCGTTAATTGTTATAATCGTTATAATTACAATCTAAAATTTAAATAACGCGTTGCTGTTGTTGCAATTCTTGAAAATATAATTGTACATTTGGTTTCCTAATTTTTATAACTAAAAAAAACAACATAAATATTTGAAAGCACTTTGATAGTTTTATACGTCAAGTACATCATACATATTTTTTGATTGAACGACACAGATTGATACGATGCAGCATGTGATATGTCGATGTTAACGACACGATATCGATATTTAAAAAAAATAATAAACATAATATTTAAATATTAATATTAGAAGAAAATATTTAAACAAATTTATTTGGATACTCTTATTCAAATCGTCGTTGAAACAATTGTCTACATAATTCATCTCTGAGATCGCGACCATGTCGATCATCATCTGGATCTTCATCTCTATCTGCTGCTGGGACATTATGCAACAATACTTGCGCATTTATATCGGCATGATTGTCGACTTCAGGTTCTTCCATGTGTTGCAGATCATCCAAGTCAGCCAAATTGTGAAGAACGCAGCAAGCGAAGATGAATTTGACGATAAATTGCATATTCCTCAGCTTGAGAAAATATAACTGTCTAAAACGTTGTTTCAGTATTCCAAATCCATGCTCAACTGAAATTCTGCACTGACTATGTATACGATTAAAATTTCTTTGGGCCTGCGTCAAATGTCCATTATCCCGATATGGAGTAATTAATTGGAGAAGGCATGGGTATGCAGCATCTCCAAGAAGTATGCTTCCATCTGAAATAAAAGCACGTATATTTAAGATTAACAGCTAATGCTAAGGCTGCGTTTTAATATTCACTCTGCCAGCGTTGAAAATTTATAGTTTACATGTACTACAAATTTATAATACTGGCAGTGAATATCTTCTCCGGACACTTTCAAATACAAAAATTATAGATAATTACCAGTCCATATCTACAAGATATCTACGATTTTAACTGAATTGAATAAGAAATACAAAGCTAGTTGGTTTATATTCAAAAATACAGTAAATTATGAATGTGATAAGTTTATACTTTCACAAAGTATTGGCAAATCTTCAGCCAAACTGGAATTTGCAAATACTCTTGCATCGTGCACTGAACCAGGGTAGCCAATGAATACATCTAAGAACTTCTTCTGTTCATTAACGGTCCCTTGCATGTGTACGGAAAAATAATGCTTTCTATTGATGTAAGCCACTGGGTCTTCAGAAGGTTTGTCAATACGGATATGTGAGCCGTCAATACATCCTACAACAGAAAAGAAATACACTAAATAAATTAATGTAATTGGATTACACATACTGAATTACAAAACTGTGAGCTTAAATTAAATATAATATCATCGAAGAGAATCACATTATTACCAATTACTCCAGGAAAATCTTTACTTTCGAGATAGTATCTTTGCGTTCTTTGCTTCTCTACTTCAGTAGGATACCGAATAACTTCATTCCTCATATCATACAAAAATTGTGTGACCCTACGTAACACAGATTCAAGGGTACTAAGAGAGAGATCGAATCTGTCAGCAACATCTCTGAAACTAGCACTTTGATGGCCAGCAAACCACAAAAAAGTGAGAATATGTTTCTCAGCCGAAACTACTTTGAATCCTCCATGTCCTATAAAATATTGATCAAACTTTATTCAAAATAAAGTTAAAAATTTTTAGTATACACATATCTAATTTATATAAAAAAATCAATACTTACCTCCTAAATTTCTAAAATATGGCCAATGGCTAAATTTCTCTACCATATTTATAAAAAGCGTTCTCTTCAAACGAAAATGCATAATAAACTCTCTATATCCGTATACATAGGCACTATATTTTCAATGTAATTAGTTATGCATGTTCTATGTATTCTTTGGACGAAACCTTCTGCAATTTCAACAATTGTGTTAATGGCAATATCTGCAAATATCAATCATAAAATACAATAAAAGTGCACAAACTACTTAAGAAAAAAATAAATTTAAAATTACAAGATTTTTACAGATTACGTCAAAGTTAGAAACGCCACATCTTTATCATCGATACTCAATTTCTATTTCATCGTCGTTCCCACAGTGTCTTCTAACAAATCACCAATTCCTGCCAAAGGTACAAGATTTTCAGCCAAAAAGTCATCATTAATATTATTTATTATCATACGAAAACCGCCCAAAAAATCTAGACGATCCATTATTTACCAATTTGGAATAACCACCCTAAGAGCACAGTTGACGGAAAGTCGACGGCAAGTCGACTTTTATAAGTCGACTTCTAGTCGACTTCTAAAAATGACGGAAAGTCGACTAGAAGTCGACTTCTAAATAGTCGACTTATAAAAAGTCGGAAAACAGTCATTTTTATTTTATAGCGGCGCGCGTCATGCATCATCAATATGGCGGCGAATCTCGAGGAGGAGCAGAGCTTACGCGAGTGCGAGGAATACGTGCCGCGAGGCAGGACACGATAAGACGTCGTAAAGCGCCGCGCTATCGACCACCGCCACGAAACATCATTGTCGTCGTCATTGTCTTCCCGTTGACTTCCTCGATTAGATCAGAATACTGGAATTTGACTGTATGCACATTGCAATATGTTTAAGACGGCTATCTACAACAAGAGTTGTTACAGAATGCCGTTATCAACCGACATGGAAGCGAAATTGCTGCGCCAGATAGTCCTTGCAGGTATGGCAGATCAAGTCGCGAGAAAGGTTTCGCCCGACGAAGTAAAAGAGAATCAGGCTAAGACCAAGTGGAAACATGCTTACAGGTTAGATATGATGTGTTATTAATTATCATCGATAATTAAGACTTATTGAATGTGACCTCTCCATTCTGAACCATCTTCCAGAATACCAGAAATGGAGGAACCTGCATTCTTCGTGCGTTCTACAGAATATCAGTCCGGAATAGGTCGTTTGTCAAGAGGTGTACGAAACGAATAAGATGTACATGCGAGGTGTTACGACGATAGAACCCGAATGATTGCCGAAATTCGCTCCCATGCTATGCCATCTTAGTGAACCATTGGTTGATCCACCGCCAAGGTATTTTTATCACAAATCTCGCTTTATAATGTTTTTCCTACTTATTTAAAAAGATATTAATCTTCATTATGATCGAATATTATTCTCATTTATAGATATAATCAAGGAACCGGGAAGATCATTTGCCATGTGTCTGGTACATTTGGAAAGGCCGGATGGGCACTACCATCGATGGTTATAGAACATCCGTTGACGGTGGACGGTGTGGTTTGCGTATTTCTTCTTGGAGGGTCAAGTGTGCCCTAAACTGAAACTATTTGTTCCGTCGCTGCTGACGACACCTGAGAGCATCACCAAGTCATGGGCCAGGTAAATCGTTATTCTATCTCCTTTCGATTTCACATTGATTCATCGAATAGATTACATCAATTGAATACGATTTTTTCAGTCTATACATATATATATATATATATATATATATATATATATATATATATAAACAATAATATTATTATATATTTACAACTTTATGATAACAATATATATATTATATATATTTATATAGCTAATTTTGCATATTGTTTCGCGATTAACGTTGGAATGTTTTAATTTTAGTTCTGTTGTCAGCTTATCAGAAGTGGCTGCCGGAATCCGCCCACGCAAAAATGGCACAGATATGGCCGCCTTTGTAATTAAGAATAAGACATTAGGATTGTAATTATACAGTTTTTTAGATAATTAAATTATTTTATATAATATGAAAAAAATCGAAATGCATCAGTTTTAGCCCCCCAGGTGCGTGGGTATACGGCGGTACGACATCTGAGCCAAAATATCTGCTCGTAACTGTAAAACTGGGAAGCCTGCCTGGCTTCCCTCTAAAAAAAAAGTAGGTGGAAGAAGCAGAAAAGAGACTCAGGGCCAGTGGTGCGATTCTGTAACTCGGTATGCGCTCCTGCAGTTGTGCAGGTATACTATATGATAAAAAAGCTACGCAATAATAATATAACGATAATACTGCATAACGAGTTACAGAATCGCAACTCAGAGCCGTTACGAAAGATCAATATGATGTATAGGTCAATATGACGTTAAAATGATGTCATTTTGATAAGACGTCGTAAAGCGCCGCGCTATCGACCGCCGCCACGAAACGTCGTCATCATCGTCGTCGTCATTCACAGTCCTCGTCATCATTGTCTTCCCGTTGACTTCTTCCGATACTTCCGATAGTTTCTCCAGCAAGGGGTCGATTGTGTATCTTGAAATAATGAGGTAAAAATTACAAAAGTGAGAAAATTTTCATTAGCGTATCTACGATTTTATTTATCAAAATCTAGTAAAATCTGTTCACTTTTGTAATTTTTACCTCGTTTCAAGATACACAACCGACCTCCAGACCCAGGTAACACTAATGTCAAAAAGGTATCTATAAGTTGTCGTTTTAAGGTTGCCTTTATGATTTTACCATAAGATGACCAATGGATGCCTTTAAATCGATATCTCGTTTACTGTTATCCGAATGATGTCTTTTTTATGATATCTTAGTGGAAGGAAAAATCTGTTATCCTAAAGTCACCATTTTACTTTATCCGATAGATGGCTGCCCTGGTAACCATCTCCGATAGAAAACGATTAAAAACGGCTACATCTGTATCGTTTTTAATCGTATCTTATCGGTTCTATCGTTGCATATTTAGAAGACAGATAAAACATTAATCGAATCGAATCGGTTTCTATCGTTTTAGATCCGAATAAGGAAATAACTATACAAATTTTATAGTTATGAATCGTTTTCTATATGTACAATTATTGCCCGTCTGAATCAATCGTATATACACGATATAGTATATATCGTTATTTATGGTAATAATTTTACCGTATGCATTAATACGGATATATAAGAATAAAATGATAGACATCTCATTGATATTTATATGACTTAACCGAACCAACACATCTATCGTTTCTTATCAGGATTTTCTGACATACAACTTATCATCTTCTTTACGGCAGCAAATCGGTTCGTTTTCTATCGTATATCAATGATATAAATTGAATTCGCATCAACCAAATCGGCGATTAGTTCGCGACAATGCCGCTAGGCCGCGCATGATGGAAAGCGCTTCTTGTATTTAAAATACATCCAGTCATAATACATAAGCAGACCCCCTGCGAGGCGAAAAGCAGAGAAATCCAGTATCGTAACTGAAGGGATCTCTTCCTATAAGAACCTCCTGGCGGTAGCCGCCCCGGACACCGAATACCGAGCCCAGCGGCCTCCGACTCCTGGCGATAGTTGCCCCGTTCCCGGCGTTCTTCAAAACGATAAAAACCGATTGAAAGAAATAAATCGGTATGAATCTGATTCCTTAATTCACGATTCGTAACGATTGAAATGGATTGACTAAAACTAATTCAAACGATTCATTAACCATATTAAAAACGATAGAAACTGATGTGCAGTTGATAAGACATTTACGATAGAATCCCAAGTATTTTGTAACGTGAGTTTCTGATCGAGTATCGTAAATAAACGATTCACTAACCATATTAAAAACGATAGAAACTGATGTGCAGCTGATAAGACATTTACAATAGGATCCCAAGTATTTTGTAACGTGAATTTCTGATAGAGTATCGTAAATAAACGATTCACTAACCATATTAAAAACGATAAGAAATTTTTTATCGTTTTCTATCGTTGGCGGTTATCAGGGTGTTTTAAGGGATCGAAAAATCATCAATTTAATGTTATCCAAAAGTATCTTCATAAAAGTTGTCCAAAAGATATCTATCGGTAGCGCTGTTTCTGCCTTTTGTTGCAGTCCAAAACATGTCATCAGTTAGATATCATGTTGTAGTGGCGTTATTGACGTCATTAAAAACGATGTAGGAAAGTTATCATTTTTACGACATCTTCTTGATTACGGAAATATCTAGAAGTCGAGATTTATTGCGCCGCACGTATTAGCACATATTTTATTCCAAAGCGACAAATTGTTTGACAAAAAGTGCGTAAATATATAAAGTGTAATTAATACACGTGTAAGTATATACTTTCGCTTTTTCTATATTTTTAATATGCATATATCATAAAGCGTACGTGACTATAATACACACGTGTACTTTTCAGATTATACCGAGTTATACACGCAGTAATAAATAATATAAGTAAAGTATTTTCTCTACATCTGGAAAAAGTTGTGAGTATAAAAAGTAATATTACTGATCTATTCCGTGTTTTAATTCCATTTAATAGTTGAAGGGTTAATTGATACATTAGATTATGCCATGGGACCTCCGTTGAGACGGTGGAAACCGTTCCTTGAGCTCTCGCGAAGACAGCAAAGGCGACGAATCCGCACCCTTGTGCAAGCGGATCTCGATTATTTAGCAAATGCAGCGAATAATGCTGCGTCTAGTCCTACTCGTCCTCCCTCATGCTCACCGCCAACAGCTCGTGCTTGTAATATTTCTGATGACGTTTGTCATCAAATTGATGATTTCTTTGATAATAATCTTGAACATTTTGACGACGCAGAAGATCTCAATTTGCTAATCAATGAAAGATCGACACTGACTGATACAGATATTCAGATGGAAAATCAGGCTCAATCGACTATCACTCGTCCCACTAGTATAACTGATCTTCAAGATTTTCTTGCTCATTGGGCAATCCAAAACAAAATACCTCAATCCGCTGTGAACGATCTTTTGAGAGGGTTAAAGAAATTTGGCCATCCTGAGCTTCCGTCTGATGCCAGGACATTATGTGACACGCCAAGGAGAATTGATATACAGACTCTCGCTGGAGGCACTTATGTTCATTAGTGAAAATATTTTGAGATTTCTGGGAGACCAATACATTACGGAAAATGGAGAAGTAGTAAATGGTAAGTAAAGTAATGTGAAGAAAAAAAGAAGAGGAGAAAAGAGTAACGGAGATCTGAATTTTATATTACACGCATGAATCTTTCATCTTTTCAGGGGTAAAAACTTACTTCATTAGAGCCCGTAAGTCGGATTTTGTGAATCAATTTATCACGAACGTCACGTCACCCAAGAGCATTTCGCCATTGATGCAATCGTGAAATCGCCTGGCGTCGTGCAACAATCAGGCCAAAACGCAATGGCATTATCTCCATATGGTCACGAACGCGAGCAATTACAGGATGAAGGCTAATTCCTTGCCTAGTATTTTGGATTCCGAGAACGACGGTGACATCACGGATGAGAAAGAGGACTCAAACAAGAGTCCGACGTCCACCGCTAGCTACGTCAAGAAGAAATAAGTGCGGCATAAGCCACGGAGATATCTGCAGAGACAACGGACAACCGAAGAAATGACACCTCTGGAGATCGAAGAGGGAAGAAATATCGTTATGGCGCGAGCGAAACCCGATATTCAGACGTACGAAGAATGCAATGGATTTAGACGAGTTAGTAGTTCTTTGCCTTCTTTGCTAATAGAGTCTTACTTTATGATTGATGAGTGCTTACGATCGCTTCGCAGGTCCCTCTGAACAACGGCGTTGAAATAGATCCGAATCCTGTACCTTCTAGTCCTTTATTATCTGGTCAAAAGCCGATTAGTAATGCTTCTTCCATTTGCAGTAGAAAATAAGATTCTGGTATCAAGAGCAATAGCAGGCGAAGTAGCATACAACAGCAGGTACGTTTTTTGTAAATCTGGTATATTTTCCAGAACTCTTTTACCACTGAATACATTGCTTTATCATGTTTTTTTATGACTTTTTAGTTGTTCCTAATGAATGGCATGACCCAAGGTGATCTATTGGGACATAGGGTCAGTGGCTATTATACTTCTAGTTCGACGTTAAACTCCACTCACGAACCTTTGTTATCGGTGCCCCCTTATCTGTTCCCTCCGATGATAACTGATACATTTGGCGCGTGCTTTCATAAATTACGGAAGCAATCCGATCTCCAGTTAATTAGGTGAGACAAATCATTCCTCGGCGCACCTTACAAGTTACGATGGATGTTCTTTTTAAAGATTATCTTCTTGAAGGTGCGTTCAAGACAACGTGAGCTCTCAGCGTTCATATTTTGTCAAACTACCATTGTCGAGGGTCACTCTCTTCTTCAGGAACAAGGAAATGGAGAAGGAGTACCGAGGGGGCGACCGGAAAAAAGCTGAGAATAAACGTCGAGAACGTCTAAATCTTCAGCAGTGATATATCATTGTACTTGGTAGATATGTATATTACACTGTACCTGCGTCTATATGCATTACGCGTGCTTTTTTTTAATAAGATAAATATAGGTCAAGATATTGATATAGGTATCATTTAATAAGATCAATATAGGTATAGGTGTTTTTTTTTTTTTTTTTTTTTTTCAATAACAAATATTACAGGTATAAGTTTCTAATATATAAATAAGTAGATTTTTGATAATGTTGTTTACATACAAGACTGTGTTTCGCTTATGTAAGATCTGTTTCTTTATGTACAAGCTAGTCTTATGAATAATACTTTCATTATATTATAAATAATGTGAAATATGGATTTATATTAATTATATTATATACTATATGATAAAAGTTTATTGTTATCTGAAATATGGATGTACACAATATAAAGTTAATTGTATTATCTAAAATTATTTAGTACACAGGTAACAATCAACTAGTATATTTTATAATATAAAGTTGATATAATATATATTATATATATTAATTATAATTAAATATCAACTTTATATTATAAAATATACTAGTTGATTGTCAACTGTGTACTCATAATTTTAGATAATACAATTAACTTTATATTGTGTACATCCATATTTCAGATAACAATAAACTTTTATCATTTATTGTTCACCTGTCCCTGTCCTATATATTCCATAAATAAGATATCTTTTGGACATCATTTATTCGTGCCGTTTAGATGCCATTTCGTTAATCTTTTGGACATCTATAAGACATCTGTTGAATGACAGCCATTTCTGTACAGCATTTTGGGTATAGCAATTCGGTAACTTTACGTTGACCTATTGGCAACTGACACAGGTTGACCATATGTTGCCAATTTGGTAAACGCTATAAGTTGCCTTACAGTTAGCATATGGACATCGACAGTTAGCGTACGGACATCCATACGTAGCGTTTAAGTGGACATGAGACACAATTTTGTTGTCAAAAAGGAATCTTTTTAGCCAACTGAAAAGTCATCCTAGTCCTTTTTTGGTTAGCTTTTAGATATCTTTAGGCCCGGTTTCACCAACGTGATTTAATCTAATCGGTCGATTAAACTCACTCTTTGTCTCTTTCTAACTGTCCCTTTAGAAAGAGACAAAGAGAGAGTTTAATCGACCGATTAGATTAAATCACGTTGGTGAAACCGGGCCTTAAGATATCATTTTGTTACCTGGGCGACGTACGCAGCGGTTTATTTTATCGACGTTAAAGTTGACGGGAAGTCGACTTCTCGTCATGTCGGGAAGTCGACTTTTCGTCATGACGGAAAGTCGACTTTAAGACGTTAGTATTTTGAGACATTAGCCGACTTCAAGTCGACTTGAAGTCGACTTTCTGCCTTAAAAAAGTCGACTTTTCTGCCAAGTCAGTTTCGGTAGAAGTCGACTTCAAGTCAACTTAAAGTCGACTTTTTGCTCTTAGGGCAGTCAATGATGTGCGATGTGCGATTGGAAGTTTGGAAGAAGGGAAGGGAGTGCTCAAGTCTGTTCGTGTCACTGAGCGTTGGTGCACATAAACCCATCTGACCCAACCGTCATCTTATCTGTGATCCAAGTGCTCTCTGGTGTACATTGGAGCATGCGACGCGAACAAACCTCTTGTGTCCACGATGCTAGAACTGCGTCCGAGTTTCGGTTTAAGCCAATCAACTTGCAGCTCTTACAGAAAAGCAGCAGTTTCATTGGCTTAAACCAAAACTCGGACGCAGTTCTAGCATCGTGGACACAAGGCTTAAGGGCCCGGACACATACTTTTTCCGTTTTTCGTAACAGTAACAGTACAGTTTCGACCAATCGCGTTGCTTGAATCGGGAACGTACGACGTGGTACAACCGTACGTTCCCGAATCGAGCAACGCGATTGGTCAAAAATTTACTGTTACTGTTACGAAAAAGTGTGTGTCCGGGGCTTAACAAGCACACCTCGTTTTCTTTCCACCATGCGATCTGCTGTCTCGGCTGTCTCCTTCTCTCTTGAGCTATGACGTAGCTGCTTTCGCACGCGCCGGCTATGCGACGTTGCCACGATGCCACGCATTTCGGGTATCGCATCTCGTGCGGCTCGTGCCTCGCCGAGTATCAAATAATCGACTGTGATTGGTCAATTCTTGCGACTCACGACTTTGCGACTCGCATTGTAGACCCAGCATTAGTCTACAATAGGTGTTTTAATGCTGGGTCTACAATGCGAGTCGCAAAGTCGTGAGTCGCAAGAATTGACCAATCACAGTCGAATTTGAGGAGAATAATCGACTGTGATTGGTCAATTCTTGCGACTCACGACTTTGCGACTCGCATTGTAGACCCAGCATAAGCCCTAAGCCTTAAGAAATTGTTCAATCACAGTTGAATTTGAGAAGAATTATTGACTGTGATTGGTCAATTTCTTAGGGCTTAGGGCTTAAAACACCTATTGTAGATGGGCACTTAGTACTGGTCTACAACCTACTACCTTGCTTTAAAGAGTATTTAAGCTCTAAGCCGTAAGAAATTGACCAATCACAATGGAATGTGAGGAGAATACTCGATTGTGATTGGTCAATTTCTTACGGCTTAGAGCTTAAATACCTTTTAAAGCAAAGTTGTAGATCAGGGACCGTATTCTCGAGCCTGCCCTAATGATTTTCGTATGCGACTTTCTATTTGAAAAGCATTGAATTTCGCATGCGAGTTTCATGAAAACGATTCGAGAATAGGGCTCCAGTACTAATGCGGGGTCTACAATGCGAGTCGCAAAGTCGTGAGTCGCAAGAATTGACCAATCACAGTCGATTATTCTCCTCAAATTCGATTGTGATTGGTCAATTCTTGCGACTCACAACTTTGCGACTCGCATTGTAGACCCCGCATAATAATACAGTCCATAGCCTCACTTTTAATGTGAGTTCTATTAGATTCATTGAAGCACATGTACTACGTTTACGCAAGCGTTAAGGCTGATTTATAGAGGCCGTAAACGTTGATTTAACCCGTAATCTTTAAGAAATTGACCAATCACAGTCGAATGTGGGAAGAATAATCGACTGTGATTGGTCAATTTCTTAAAGATTACTGCTTAAATCAACGGTTACGGCCTCTATAAATCAGCCTTTAAGGTTGGTTTATAATAGCCGTAACCGTTGATTTAAGCCGTAATCTTTAAGAAATTGACCAATCACAGTCGATTATTCTTTTCACATTCGACTGTGATTGGTCAATTTCTTAAAGATTACGGCTTAAATCACGGTTACGGCTATTATAAACCAACCTTTATGGCTCCTGCACACAGGACGCGGAAACGTTTGCCGCGCGGCAAGAAACGACGCGGTAGCCAATAAACTTTTGGTTTTTACGGAAAAACAACGCGTTGATTGGCTACTGCTTTTTGCCGCGCGGTAAGCGTTTCCGCGTTCTGTGTGCAGAAGCCATTACTTCTGTAGTAACTTACGATAATTCACTCGTTTACGCGGATTAAATTATCGTAAGTTATTACAAAATCCCGTTTACGCGAAGGAAAATTCCATTTACACGAAGGAATTATCGTAAGTTACTACAGAAATAACGCTCGCGTAAACGTAGTAATGGTCTCGATTGTGGATAAAAACTCAATTGAATCTCACTTGCCAGCATCATGTAAAAAGAACCTGCATTTAATTGAGTTATGACGTCACAAGTGAGAATTATCTGAGTTTTGATGTAAATTGAAAGCAACTATTATTATAAATAAAGTATTATTTCCTAAACTATGAGAATATATTACTAAATTTGCCCAAACGATTCCCAAATTGCAATAATAAAAAATAAGAGTAATTATACAGTTAGGGGCTTCACCTCAAATATCGATAAAATTATGCTCAATTTGCAGGGGAGCAAAGCCCTCCCGCCCACGCATGTACATACTTTGATATATTATATAAGACATATACTACGTTTACGCGAGCGTTACTTCTGTAGTAACTTATGATAATTCCTTCGCGTAAACGGCATTTTCCTTCACGTAAACGGGATTTTGTAGTAACTTACGATAATTTACTCCGCGTAAACGAGTGATATATCGTAAGTTACTACAGAAGTAACGCTCGCGTAAACGTAGTAATATTCATCATTGAAAGCTAACAATAAGTGATATGCATTATAATGGTGCGATCCCATGGTACGGAACGTATGCGCAATGCGGAATTGGCGGAATGAAGTCCGTCCAATCGCAGACATTCCGCCAGTTGAGTTTCGCTGAAATATCTTTTTTGATGTCCCACGGAGCGGAATTCGCGGAAGCGCAATTGACGCTTGCCAATCACAAGATTATTTCCCATAGATCCTTTCATTGTATCTATCGGAACAGTGTATATTATTGGCAAGCACAGACTACGCTTCCGCATTTTCCGCTCCATGGGACATCAGAAAAGATATTTCAGCGGAACGGAATCACACGTACATACCCAGCAAACACGGGTATATTACTGTTATATTATCTTGATAAAACGAATTGTAACACGCAATATAACACGATTGTATCAGGTTATGTACACGTTAGTGGTAATTTCCCACTCATGTCTATTGCAGTAATATAACGTTAATGTAAGGCATAGATAACATGTAATATAATCTTCAAAGATGTTACCAAATAATTATGTAACATGTATGTAAATTTAATAAAAAGTTATATAACTGTAATATAAATTATATAATTGTGTTATGTAACTGTTAATTTCTTGTTACTAAATAATTATATATTAAATTGGGAATAAAAATTTTCATTGTTATATACTTGTTACAAATGTAAATATCATAAATATCAAAAATTGCGTGTTTTAAATTAATTTTAAGCAAAACTAAATAAAATTTATTGATTGGTTTTTGCATGTAATTAATTACAGAACTTGATATTTATACATACATAAATATTAAGATCTGTAATTAATTACATGCAAAACTAATCAAAATTTGATTTAGTTTTGCTTGAAATTAGTTTTAAAAAAGCAATTTGATATTTATGATATTCACATTTGTAACAAAGTATGTAACAATTAAAATTATTAGAACCATATATTGCTCTAAATTAAGTAATAAACAACAGTAATTATATATAAGGTTTTTATATTTTATATTTATATATCATATATATATTATATTATATATATTATGTAAATTTCATGGACGTATATACTATCAATAATAAAATAGAGTTACATATTTTGTCACAAAAACTGTTTGTATCAATCGAAATACGTTTCTTAACTTATACATGCATACGTACATACATGTGAGTGCGCGTTGGTGTGTGTAATACAATGTATTTACGTACATATTAATATCACCTACAGCAATCTATAAAGTTCAGTCTCTAGGATTATCACAACTATGCAGAAGAACAAATATAGATAACCTGACTTAAAACACAGAATTGCAATAAAAGACGCAGACATTTTTCTATAAACTAAGTTATACACTTCCTCTGCATAGAAAACAAAAATAAAAAGGAGAATAAAATCTAAGAATATTCGAATAAAAACTAAAAATGACAATTTAGATACATATACAATTATACATACATACATAGATATATATAAAATATATATGTATGTATGTGTGTATACATATCTGATGTACAATTTATTTACGTACATATAATATCACCTGCAACAATCTATAAGTTTATCACAACTATGCAGAAGAACAAATATAGACAACCTGATCTAAAACTCAGAATTGTGCAATAAAAGACGCAGTCATACATATATCTTCTTATAGACTAAGTTGTACACTTTTTTTTCTATGTAGATAACATGAAAAAAATAAAATTTGACAATATTATCCAATAAAAACTGAAAATGACAATTAAGATAGAAAAATTGGAAACCAAATAATAACCTTTGCTTCTTAGAAGAAGTTATTTATCTTCTTCATTAGTTTGTCTCTGTTCGATGTGTTTTTCTTTCTCTCCTCTCTGTTTTCTTTGTTTCGCGAAACGTAGCCATTCCGCCACTCTATTATCAAATTCAGCCTCTGTCAAAGTTGCGTGTTGTAAGTTATTTCTCCTGAAAAAAGATAATATGGAGTTAGCAAAACAATGTAAAAAAGATTGCAGTTAACAGATGCGTGTTTAATAACATAATATGTACAACATACTTCTCATAATTTTAATAAAATACAAGTCGGAGACTTTAAAATTTTTGCGAATGCCTTTCCAGGAGCAGTTCATCGCACATTCGTTTGTGAAGATTTTGGGGAGAATGCGATGAACATTGTCTCTAGGATTATTCCCTCCTATCCTTAACAGGAAATCTCTCTAAAAAAATAAACAATTAAATAACTTTCCTCTAGTATGATAACAATACACTAAAGAAATAGATCCGAACTATTTATAGTACCAGTATTAAAGCAATATAAAAATATAAAAAAAATTACAATTAATACATATTAAGATATACAATCAATAGACGAAGGAAAGAGCCAAGCTTAGATACAGAAGAAAAATATGTATGTGTAAAATTTTTTATTTATACAACAACCGTACGGCAGGGATGTCAGATTTAAGCCGAGAGTCACTCGAGAGTCGGCTGGTAGGGGACACGAACACTCTCAAGTGAATCCCGGCTTAAGGCCCAGTTTCACAAGTGTCGGTTAACTTTGATCTTAAATTAACTCACTCTTCGTCTCTTTCTAAGGGAGACATTAGAAGGAGACGAAGAGTGAGTTAATCTAAGATTAAAAGTTAACCGACACTTGTGAAATTGGGCCTAAATCTGACACCCCTAACATATGGAGTTCTTTTGTTGCTGGAATAAAGGATTACCTTTGCAGATGAATAAAACGTTGGCTCAAAGACGCTGCACAACACAGGATCCGATAAACAGTAATAATTATACTTGCAGTAACCCTTACACAACACGTGTACTTCAACGTCTTTTCGGTAACGTACTTGCAAGATGTAGAAAAATATGACTGAAAAATATACATGAGTATTAGTTTTTTAATAAAATAGTATATTTTTAACGTTTTCAATAAATTTTGATATTAGAAATAAAAGATTATACCTTTTAGTAATGGAACGTTGGCTCAAAGACTGCACAATACAGGATCCGAAAGAGAATAATATTTGCAGTAATATAATTTACTCAGTCTTGATGTACGATAACTGCAATAAGTAAAAAAATATACACGATGAGTATTAACTTTTTATAACGTTACATATATAATTTTGTTAGAAATAAATTAAAGATCATTATCTTGTAGTAATGGAACGTTAAGTCGAAGACATGCATAGGCCTCGGGCACACAAACGACTTGGACCGCGCGGTTTCGCCGCGCGGTAGACCCGAGACCGTGCACATGAGCGGTTTCGACCGCGCGGTTCCGCCGCGACAGACCTGAATAGACCGTGTAAAATTTCTTGAAAACATTGAAAATACGTAACGTCACAAAGAAAAAGTAATACTCGTGTATATAGTTTTAATCACATTTTTCTACTTATTGCAAAAATTGTATATGAAGACTGAAGTAGGTTATGGTTTACGGCGAATACTGCAAACATAATTAATTCTCCCTCGGATCCTGTGTTAGGGCTCGGGCATTCCGTAGCACGGTAGGCCGTGCACACGAGCGGTTTCGACCACGCGGTACAAGCCGCTCGTGTGCACGGTCTGTCGCGGTCGAAACCGCTCGTGTGCACGGTCTGTCGCGGTCGAAACCGCTCGTGTGCACGATCTGTCGCGGCGAAACCGCTCTGTGTGCACGGCCTACCGTGCTACGGAATGCCCGAGCCCTAACACGGGATCCGAGGGAGAATTAATTATGTTTGCATTATTCGCCGTAAACCATAACCTACTTGCAGTCTTCATATATACAATTCTTGCAATAAGTAGAAAAATGTGATTAAAACTATATACACGAGTATTACTTTTTTTTATGACGTTACGTATTTTCAATGTTTTCAAGAAATTTTGTTGTAGAAATGAAGGATTACCTTTGATAAATAAAACGTTGGCTCGAAGACGCTGCATGATGCGGAATCCGAGAGGCCGAGAGGAAATGGCCGCCGCTGGCAAACCGCGGGAAATCGTACGTTATGGCATATATATATTGTTTGGGCCCGTATCTCATGAAAATCATGAAAACTATATCACATATTGATGGTCATTACAAAAATTAAAATTTCTTTCCTTTTCTTATCGATTGTTCTTGATTGTGTAATATTGTTATTATTTACAACTTATAATTAATAAATATATAATTAATGATCAATTTGTAAATAGATAAAATTTAAAAAATGTACAATTACCTTTATATCACATTAGGCACACATAATTTTGCACAAATTCTTCTTTTAATTTCAATTTTCCACAATTTTTTCACAAACACAGCACTGGCAGTTATAGAAACATTTAAATATAATTATTAATATTATTATATTATATAATATTAAAGTAACGTTTCATAACATTGCAATAAAACATATAAACGTCACGGTTATATTGCTATTATTATGTTGTCACCAGTTAATAACACAGCAATATAATGGATATATAATTTGTCATATTGTAAATATAAAACAATGTTAGGTAATCTCTATATTGCTCGGGCATAACAACCCGTTTATTACTTGTTACTTCTACGTTATATTGTAGGTACAATCTGTGTTTGCTGGGTATGTACATGCAATACATCTGTCACATTAACGAATTCGATTTATAACCTACAAAATTGTCACCAATTGCTACAACATTCAATCGCTAAAAATGTATCGTCGCGATCGTGGCACGAGGCACGAAAATTAGTACGAGTACGATAATTATCGTACGGTTTGCAACGCTGCAAGTAGTCCGCAATTTCCGCACGATCAGTGCGGATAAAATGAAAACTTGCGGATAAAAGTCGGCGGAACGAACGTAAAAGAGGTCGAATCAATCACGAGCGTTCCGCCAATTCCGCATTGCGCATACGTTCCGTACCATGGGATCGCACCATAAGTATACATAAGTTTCAAATTCGCGCACTTTGCATGCGCGTGCGACCCACTGAGCATGCGCATGTGGCCGCAGGGCATGTTCATCAGTGTTAAGCGGGGAGCACACACTTCTGCACAACGCATAATGCGTAAGCATAAGAAAATTGATTGGTTC